>CAWUHX010000073.1:600000-780008 GCA_963922205.1 Romanomermis culicivorax | reverse complement strand
AAGCAGTGGTATCAACGCAGAGTACTGTTTCGAGAAAAACGCGTTTGAAGTTTCAAATGTTTCTGAAAAATCGAATTTTTTGACAAACAAAAAGATTTTTGGCAATAACAAAGTTCATGCAGTGCTTAAACTTGGTTTACAGTAGTATAACATTATCTTCGTCCAGTAGCTAAATATAGCACATTTTGTGGATATAGAACTTTTTGCAAGAAAAAATTTTTACCATTTTTAGGATTTAGAAATTCATTAAGAAGAAACAATAGCATAAGGTTTATTTCCAATTTTCAGAAACGTGTTAGCAATAGCTGCATAAGCTTCAGTCACTATCAGACAAATCTTCATCATCATCATCGCCTTCTTCAGCACCTCCAATAAAATCCAATGACCTATAATGAGACATAGTAAAGTGAGTTTAGTATTAGTACAATGAGTTATCCAGCTGCTCACTTGAACCAGTCTTGGTATTCAATGGGTATCAAATTGTTATTGCACAAGGACACCAAATCGTCTTTTTTGGCCTTCTTGATAGGCAGGGCCGAATCATACAAAGCAGGCCAGCCGTTTGATGCTGACGGGCGCCCCCGAATCCGACCTTTTATTGAAACAACCTGAAAGTTTTTAAATTACAATTTGGTCAATATTTAAAGAATGTGATTTTTGTACCTGATATTCCTCACCATGGCTGTACGTAAAAAGCATCATCCCACTGTTGTTCGTGTCGAACTTAACAGCCTTAATTTTCATCCAATTTAATCGACTGCCATTCGACATTTTGTCCATATTGCTGGCTTCATTTTCTGCACAGCTTTTAAATCCACAAAATCTCTCCAAGATAACCGGATAACGTTATACGGGCGTTTTGATCGTGCTAACTTCATAATATTGCACCAGTCGTTTGGCGCAAAAATTGAAGCATGTTTTGATGCATGTTCGATACTTGAGTGCATCGAATCCACGGACATTTGGGTGTGCCCAGTCCTCCAAATATTTGTGCTCAATCGACTCCAGTTGTGGCATTTCCTGGACCAATTTGTTGTACATCGACATTAAGAACTTGTTGCGATTTTGCCCGCCACAATTATTGGACCAAAAGACAATTTTCGATTTGCCTTTTTGTACTTGAATTTCGACGAATTTTTTGATGCATGAACCAATTTCATTGGCGCCACGTTTACCATCCATTTCCGTCCACACAAAGCAGAAAGCTTCACCCGAATTTTCGATGTATACGGTCAAATTGTAGAGACAAAGTTTCCGTTTATAATAAAACTGGCTTTCTTTGGCGTGTGGAATCTGAAGAACAGACTGTAGGTCCAGAGTTGCCACAACTTTGCAACTTTCTTCTTTTGCTTCAACAATCGACTGCTTCATGGCCGATCGGGCCAAATCTTTGCGGCTGATGTGGTCTTTAAAATCATTTTCTATAGTTTCGTCACCAATGCTACTTCCCATTTTATTTTTATAAGCAGCACATTGTGCACACTGGTCTTTTCTTGGCTGATGGAATCCAATGTTGAATTCAGTTGCGAAAATCCTTTGATATGTCGCAAACGAGATTTTGCAGCTAATTGGTTTGTCCTCCCATTCATTAAACAGCTCGTATAATTTGACAACACTTAAATTCGGATCAAGGTACTGATGTCGTGACGATTTTCTGCAGTAATGCGAAGGGACACGTGGAAATGAATTTATATGGGCAATAATCGAATTTTTGTAATTAGATTTTAATTTGTGATGTGGCTCATGGCGCCCTTGTTGACTGACGGCATGAACCGACTTTGACGAATCACATCTTTCGTACGCTGAGGTAATTGGCTTGTGAGAAATGTCCAGCGTTTTCAGGAAAAAATCCTTGCAAACTTTTAACTTCTGCCCATCTTTCGCCAAGTAATAGTTTAATGAATGCTTCTTCCTGGAAGATTCAGGGTTTCCCATTCGACATCGTTTTGCTGTTTCACGTTCGGTGTATCTCAGTAAGAATTCCTTCTTGCCGATTTCATTTTCGCCGTAATTCCAATAACTATCGAAAATGTCTTGACGATCTTTATCAGTAAAATCCGAGCAGCAGTAGCTACTTTTTCCGGGTGCTGATGGTTTTCAATTGGCCGGACACTACATTTTGGGTACGATTTTCCTGAAAACAGGATAAGTGTGAATTCACAAGTTTAAAATTATGTACCTACCTATCTAAAAATTACCCAAATGGTTGACGTAAGAAAGGCCACTGTTCCTCTGCTTTTTTATTATTTTCCGCTTGTGCTTTTCTGGCTGAGCAGCTGTCCAACGTGTTCCATTAGCCTTTAAACATGCAATTGTTTATACCTAATTGTAAAATAATATGCCTGGATCAGGAAATAATGGATGATTAAAATTACCGTGCAATTTTCCTGTTCATCCATATCTCCTCCTTGGTCATCATTTTGCGATTAGGTAGATTCAGCTGGATTATTGCCAATAGCCTGATTATTGGAAACAGTTATTTTTTTATTTTTTAATCAAATTTTTAAGGAAAATCTGTATAAAATTTACCTGAGTTTTTTCCGTTTCTGGCGTCACAACATTGCTACGTTCCGATTCAGATTCAATAGTTTCATCTAAAACCTGAAATATAATTCCATTATTAATTTATTTTGTAGAAGTTGTATAGTTTTCTAACTTACTGATTCATTATCGGTTGAACTGGATTCGGATAAATGAGACGGTAAATAATCGGGATCATTTTCGCTAGATTTTCTGCCACACAGTCGCCGCTTTTTGGAAGGAATTTCTGTAGGGGCATCCAATGTTGGAGGATGTCCAACCATGCTTTCCGGGCTTGGATCCTCAATAACTTCCTCCGTTGCGAAAAATAAATCGATGGCTTTGTCCACAGTCATATTAGATTTAGAATTCATTTTAAATCAATAATTAACTACAACTTATCAAACAATTAATTTAAACCTAAATGATAAATAGAACTATACAACACAATTAGAAGTTGATCATTCAAACAGGCTTTAGCGGATATAGAACATTTTGCCAGAAAACTTTTTAGTCGTCAAAAAATTTTCAATCGGGCAAAAGGTTCTACATCCAATTACGTGGATATAGAACCTTTTGTCAGCAAAAGTTTGAAACCAAGGATATAGCACCATGTGAAAAAAGGCACTTAGAAGTGTCCTGGATATACAACCTTTTGCCAGACACTTTATTAGGCATTTATGAGTATCATAAGACTCATAACGCCAAAAATGCAAAAAACGGATATAGAACCTTTTGCCATAGCAGCGACGATATGAACCAACAGAATCCAGCCATACAGTTCACCATGGAAACGGAAATCAATGGGCAGTTACCATTCCTAGATGTTCTTGTCAAACGGCAAGGACAGACAATGGCAACAAGTGTCTACCGTAAACCAACGCACACAGACCAATATCTAAACTTCCAGTCAAACCATCCTGTAAACACCAAAGCAGGAATTGTAAAGGGAATGATATTGCGGTCAGGTACACTATGCTCAACTGAAGAAACCAGGAAAGTCGAAGAAAATAACATCAGGCAAGCCTTCATGAAAAATGGTTATCCCACAGCGATCATTAACAAAGCAAATATAAGAAGAAATGCAAATGACCAACAAAAAGTTGAATACAAAGGCACGGTTGTAATACCTTACAGTGGCCAACTAACACAGAAACTGAAGCGAATATGCCACAAGTACAAGGTTCGACTAGTTGCCACAAGTAAAGACACAATCAGGAAAAGAGTCAGCAAAGTAGCACCACCTAGAAATAAAGAAGATACACAGGGTATAGTATACCAAGTACCTATGGCTCCATGTGGGAAAGTATACATAGGAGAAACGGGCAGAACACTTAAGACCCGTATTGCAGAACATAGAAATGCCCTTAAGAACCTGAGCCTTGAGAAAAGTGGTGTGGCGGAACATTGCCTATCATGTGGATGTACACCCAATTTTGACAATACCACCATACTTGCCCAAGAGCCTAATGCCTACAAAAGGAAGATCAGAGAAACCATTGAGATGGAAAAAGTGGGGTCAAAAAATGTAGGTAGTAAGAGCATTGAAATAGGCCACATATGGAACCAAGCATTCCTTAGAAGGGCAACAGACAGGTACCCAAGTCTGAACTAGTACCCCCAAGTCAGGATATATAGCACTTCTAAACAAGTTACTACTGGCCCCCATGGCCCAGTGGTAGCGCTCTAGACTCTCAATCAAAGGACCAGGGTTCAATTCCCTCGAGCAGCGAATTTTGTAAAAAGGAGTTTATTGTCGCCTGAGGAAGGTAGTAGGTAGACTACCGAAACGTAGCATTACTATAACCACTGTATTATTATTCCTTCATTGTGTGCCTACGGGCAAAAATAAAAGCGTTATATAATTTTTATGCGATTGTAAGGCCAAGGAATGGAGAATCATAATGAGCTGCTGCACACTTTATTTTTGAAGAAAACTCGATTTTCATCAATGCTTTGTGTCATCATTGTTATGAACTATATTCTTTCAGAAAAGTGTCATAAGAGTACTTATCTATACTTCCTGATAATAATAAAGTAACTTTATCATTACCTCATTATTGAGGGCAACAAAAATAACTCAAAAAGAGAAATAAAACTGGCAAGAAAATGGGCAAATTTCCATGGTATAAAAAGCTAATTCAGCAGAAAACCAATTTATTTCAATTCTACATCTGAAAATTCATTAAACACAACAATGTTGACCATTTTGATATTTTGAAACATAAAATTGAATGTCATTCAGTTGAGCCACATATATGTGTGAGAGAGAGATCACTCTACATCAATCAACACTAATGGAGCTGACATAGTTTCCAAAACCATTCAAAATTTTGCCAGTCTCTTGAAATACCACATTTTTTAATACCACATTTTTCAGCTTCATAATAGAACTCAACCAAAGCATAGCGTTTGTTTAGGACAGAATTTTGTTACTTTCAAGAAAACATCAAGCACAGTCATATGTTCATTTCCAATGCATTGTTTTGAGCTGTTTTTTTGACTAACCGTTATATTTCCTTAGAGTATCAATTTTACCACATGATTGTAAGTAGCTGAATTGAACATCTGATCTTTCACAACACCATCATCCACTACATGTCTTCAAAATATTCTTGATTGACTAAAAACTGAACATGAAAAACCTAGAAAATCAACTTTATGCAAACAACTGCACTAAGCAGAGAATATGGAACTTTTTACATCAGGGGGGTGAATATGATAAGAATTTCATTTTTTGACAAGTCAATCGAAAATCCAATAGAGTAGTAGATTAGTTTATTGCCTAGAAATCCTAGTTTACAAAACGTCTTCTGTTAAACCATGGAATCATGACATTTCTCAGACGGATGTTGATTCACACAGGAACTCTTTCATTGCACACAGATTTTTCGATTTTTCCATTTGAAAAGCTAATGAATAAAGATTCAGCAGAAAAACGCAAAAGAGATTAGTATGTAAACTGCAGCAATTAAAACCCATGAAAAGCTGCATTCGCAGGGTGAGCCAAAAAAGTCACCACTGCTGAATTCCATAACTTCCAAATAGATAAATTTTTTCAATAGGAATTTAATGTGTAATTTTTTTTATTTAATTATTCTGTTAAGTATAAAATAAAATATTCAAAAACGAAACATTTTTATATACCTTCGATCATTAAGTTTATTGATGATTTTGATTTTGAATGTTGGAATAGAATTTTTTGTCTGCATGCTTTTATCATCATCCAATCTTGGTTGTTGATTATTTTGATACTGTATATTTCAAATAAAAGAGTCCTATTGACTCATGGTGTTGAGTGGAAAATCTTGTTACATATTTCAATTTTCCTGGCTAGCAGGGTGTATTTAATGAAAAACGATGTTGTTTTTCAAAATTAGCAGTTTTATTGGAATAGTTGTGTTCCACTACTCTTTGTCACAAATCAATAATTCTTTCAACCAATATAAGATAGTTTGGATAAAAGCTATGTAGTTGGCATTTGTCCTATTGCTTGATCCAAGAACAATAATTCTTCAAGCAAAATTATGTAAGGTAGATGCTAATGCATCATTGTAAATTCATAATGTACAGTATGTGTATTCTATTTCTATATATAAATTTATTCTATAGTTCATTGTCTCCAGGATGTTTGGGCTTCTTATAAAGACATTCCTATAAATTTATTTGAAGTGTTCTGTTTGATGGTCCCACATCTGGTAGCCATTATTGACCCAATTAAAGATGTACATAATTATTTGCACATCCCCACCTGGCCCTCATAACTTACATGAAAACATACATTCTGTTGGTACAATAATCCCCCCCCCCCAAGAGGCGTAAACACACCTGCTCATGTAGAAAATACAGAAACCCAGACCCAGACACAAGATTTAGGTAGAACCCATGGAAAACAGAAAAACACAAATGAAAACCTAAAAACATGTACTTGTGGCTAAGCATACTGTAAATTAAAGCTTGTAAGCATGGAAATTAAGCATAAATTGAAGCAAAAGGCATGGGGAGAAAAGCATAGAGTAGACGGAAGCAGGTTGGCAAAGCAATGATCTGTTGGGCAAGCAGAGGGACGCCCACCTCCCAGCGCCCAAAGGCCTGGTTTAAAGAAGCAGTATAAAAGACAGGAAAGCATGGAATTGGCAGATTTTAGTACAGATTTTTATGAAGATTTTTATGCGGACTTTAATTGTGTTGTATTTTATGCACAACTCGTTTTGCAATAGAAGCATTTTGTATTTTTGTGTGTGCGTGGACATAGAGAATCCATCGGGGAATCATCTATAATTGTCGTTTATTATTATCATATTGTTCGTTATCACTGCATCCCTGCGGACCTTGAGCAAGCGTAATCATTTTCCGGACCAAGTAGAAGTATAGTGAAATCTGGGCGTTACAATTAATATCGTAAATTACTATGTTGGAATGTCACTACTCTGCCTCAGAATTGTTATAATAATGTACTACACTACAACTTCCATCACTACTTGGTCTAAAACTAATTAAAATGAAGATCACTATATTGGTTTCATTATTACTTTGCCAAACTGTTTTTGTTACCACTTTGCACAAAATATGCTTCACAAATATGAGTCACTTTTCGCCCATCAATTAAATAAAATTCTGGAAATGGAATTAGCATCATCATTGCAAGAAATACGTTAACCTATTGGAAAGTTTTGCTTAGGTTAACTATTTATTTTTCTAACCTGATATAGTCAACAAACTAATTATGAAAGTGAAAACCAATATTGATTATTTTGAATTGCCAGATTCAGCATCTGTCCATCTCAAATCACTGTGTAATTTTTTCAGTGTTGTCCAGAATGAAAGTAGTTGATTTTGATTCAATGAGTGACTTCTTAACTCACATCCATTTGACTTTATTTTTGCCACTCTAGTTGTGGGATGAAACTGGCGTGCAGGCCATAAAAACTGTACATATAAAGACATAACCACAAATTTCAATATATACATAATGTTTGTAAACAAAATTAGTGAACAATGGTGCCAAATGGTGGATAATTTTGATGGAAAAACACCCTGCAGTTGAAAACACCTTAAAGAAAAATTACATTACTAAATTAGTGATTTGGATACAGAAAGCCTCCTGGACAGGGAATTTTCCATACTGCAATTTTTGGCGTTGTAGGATTTCCAAGGACTGTGCAGTTCAATGTGATCATGGGCAACTTCTCCTTCTACTGCTGCACTAGCCTGGCCAGATCTCTAACAAGGAGTTCCATAGTGAGATGCATTCAAGCAGATTTGTTCCTAGAGTTTTTTCAATAATTCCCCAGCCCTGCAGTATCCTAATCTACCATCTGTCAATTTTTTGACAGCATGATGCCTGACTATTGTACCAAACAAATATTATGATCAGTTGAGCAGTAATTTTGCTTCACTGATGTGAAGGAGCAAAGCTGTGCAAGGACAAGATAGTTTGCCCATTCGTGCAATTACAACTGATTGCAACTGTCTGTCTTGCTGTGTGGTAGATTTATTCTGACATGATCTCAAAATATTTTTAAATCTGACATATTCATGTTCAATGTTTCTGAAATTCATAGAAAGCCAACAAAGGATATCAGTACCAAAGCTAGAAGCTGTGTATTAGTTAGTGTTGGTCCATTCAGGAAGAGGGTGGCAATCTTTTCGACATCTGTTATTGGTAATAGCTCCTTTGGATTTACAGTAATCCTTTGATGTCTGGCTGATCTTAGAACCAATGAAATGATTGGGTGTTGAGCTAGATCTTTGAAGCCTGACAGCTGGTGAATCCATTATAAAGCTGAAAAAACTTGTGCAGTAGTTGACCAGCTTAAGTTGATCTTGTTTAAATATAATAAGTAGATGGTCACATGCAGAGGGTTAGTAGGTAGAGGACATACCTTCTTCTGTGAGCTCCGTTGAATTGATTTCTCTAGTTTTGAGGAATAGGTTTTCACTGTTGAAGTTGATTTTGATGCTAATATGCTGGATTTGAGCATTTGTATTTCCTGAGGACTGAACTTTGCATGGTCTTCTTGTGATCTTCACCATCGGACGTTGAACAGCATGCCTGTAAAGTGTCAATATGGAAGCAAAATGTGCAGAGTGGATGGGTGGGCAAGGGGAACTCAAAAATGGTGAGTTAGGAAATATTATGTGGGGAAACAATTAAGAAGAATTTTGTATGGAAAGAGTAGGATTTGTGAGGAAAAAAGACCAAAGTGGAAGAGGTGGAGCTAAAATCTCCATATATGCCAATTTGTGATTCCCAATTTCTGACTGTTGTAGCTTTGCTCTCAAAGCTACAGTATACCACAAAAAGAGATCAGTTATTTTCTTTTCCTTGAACCGAAAATAAAATTAATTTTTTGCTGATTGTGTACTTTTTTCTGCAAAGTAAATAAGTTCAGGGAGGGGAAGTTATTGTATATCTGAGCATGTAAGGTTGACAGGAATAGCTATCAGATTATTGGAAAATTTTTCTGCATGAAAATTGCTTTTTGGTTGACTGGCAGGCAGTAGACAAAACTTGGGGTTCAAGGTCACTTTATGCTCGATAAAAAGGATCATTTGTGGGCTGAAAGAACTGGCCAGAAAAAAACACATTTCCATCCCGGAACTATCAAAGTTCCAGAAGCCTTTGAAAATTTCAAGTAATTCAGACAATTAATGACTAGATAAGGATGAGGAACCAGCCAATTGTTTTGGTTCATCAAACAGACTGTGGAGCAGGCCACTGATTCTGTGCCAAGATTCCAAAAAGGTGAGTTGAATCTGCGCATATTCCTATTCAGGTGAGAGGCGAAGGGATCTACAGTATGGAGGCCCCACTGACGGTCTAGCATGTGAAAAATATCATCTGAAATGCTCCAGTCCTCAAAATCTACAATTTTGCTGAGCTGATCTACTATTTGATTTTCGTTTCTAGGTATCCAGAAAATGCCGAGTCGAACTTTATGGGACTCTAGTATTCTGAAGATGTTGAAGGCCATATCATTCAGAGATTCATTCATGCTGCCTTTTCTGATTAGATAGAGTAGAGACTGACAGTCTGTAAGCCAAAAAATACTTCTATTATCCAGAAATCTGTGCAGAGCTGGTAAGCTAGGATAAATAATTTTCAGTTCTCAGTAGGTAGAGGACTATTGCCTATCCTAAAATGACCACTGCACCTGTGCTACTTTTCCGGAATCAGTAAAATTTTGTAGAAGTTTTATGTCATCTTTTTTGCATCTGCTCTCTGGCTCTCCATTTCTGTGTTTTGCCTTCCCTGGGCCGAGCAAATGTTCTCTATCACAGAAGGATGCAGCCTCTCCCATCTCGCCAACCTTGGCAATTTCAGCTGTTTCTGCAGCTGGACTCCATGCATTTTCCGGGCATGTGCCATCTCTCAAATAACAATGCACTTTCTGATGTGCTACAGTATTCCTGCCAACTGCTGTACAATTCATAGTGATCTCCAGTGCAAAACTTTCACACGCAGAAGAAAGAATTCCTTGACAGCTGACATTTCCCGTCAAGTTTATCTGGTCAGATAAATATACTGGACCACCAGTATTGAAGTTTGGAATAATAACTGGAAAGTTGCTGTCACGTTTTTTAGTGGATGTTTTGACAGTAATTTGATGTTCTCTAATGTTTGGGAACAAAAAGTTTTAATTGATGATCCAAAAAAAACATGTACTTTGGGAATTGAAGGTCAATAAACAGGTCTAGAGGAAATTTTCAGAAGTAAATGATACCAGAAGATACATTCTTCCTCCATCCCTGCAGATATTGTGATGTTTTTCTGTCAAAAACGTTTAGAGTCTGTACTTGGAGATTCCATGAAAAAACGTATTGGTCTTGAAAAAAAAACATTTCTGATGACAAAAGAAAGTGGAAGGATTTTTCCTGCTAGGATAGTCAGGTCTCGAACCTTGCAAACTTTTCTGATGATCATTGTCTGTAGATATGATCTGATGTTGTCCGATTTTTCTTGTGGTATCATTATATGTCTAGCATATAAATCAATTTGAAATCTGAGCCAGGTCAACACTTTGCCTGAGGGCCATGCTGACTTTTTTTGGTTGTGCATCAGTCCTGCCTTGGCCAAGTTTGACTGAACTAATTTAGCCTGATCTGCAGCTGAGTTCTTCCTTTTCGCAGCAACTAGACCATCATCCAAGTACAGTAAAATTTTCAGTCCTGCTTGCCTCGATTTTTTTACAAATAGTCCTAGCATGAGGAAATCAAAGGAGCTGTAGAGAGCCCGAAAGGCAGAACATTAAAGCAAAAATAGTAGAGACATCCAGAGAAATTCCAAGCTAAGCCTAGATATTTGTGAAACTTTTCATTGACTTCTACATGGTAATATCTTTTTTTGAGGTCCAAAGAAAAAATGTATGAAGATGATTGTAAAAACTGTTCTGTGACCTTGTAATCTTCAAGCTTAAAACTGTTCAACTTGAAATATTGGTTCAAGTATCTAAGATCAAGGATGAGATGTAGTTTTCCTCAAGGATTGCTTTACTACTGACAGAGGAATGCATAAGTAAGGCCTTTCTTTGAGGGCAGAAGTGCGGCCATTTTTACGAGTGCACAAATTGAGAGGGAAATGAAATTGTTGTTGTGTCTTGCACTGCAATTATTCTCAAAATAAGTCCTCTCTGGTGACAATTCAAAGGCAGGCAATAACTGTTTTCGATAGTATCCAGTATCAAGTTTGATGAAGTTAGGGTTCTCCAAAATGCAATATTTTTTGATAATGTTTTTTCAAGATAGTATTGTTGCAAGGAATTCAAAAAACCAGACAGATTTTCATCCATTATATTCATGAGTGAACTGATCAGATTTCTCCTGTAACTGGTTTCAGATTTGTTATAAGCATGCTCCACAGGATATGTTTTCTCACCTTCAACATCCATTCTAGCAACTCGAGCATGCTGGATTGGCAAAACAGTTTGTGCAGTGATTGGCCCAGTGGTCAAGATCATTACATTTGAAGCAACCTCGCTTTGATCTATTGCTTGTGCCAGAATGGCTAAACCTTATGTTTTGCCCCAAAATTGTTGCTGCCCCAGCTGATGGGGGACTGGCCTATCAAGAGAAACATTTGGACCACGTCACACTTTTCTCTTTTCATTTTTGTAGTGCCCTCGATTCTGCACTATGAAGTCTTTTCTGGTCACCTGAATCATACACTAAATTGTTTTTTTGTATTTGTAGGCTGCTTCCCAACCGCCTGAGCTTCTATCTGCAAAGTGAATCAATTCCTGATGTTGTAAAAGCACTGTAGTGTCCAAGAAGTTTTATTGTGTTGATGAAGATATCGGTGAAAATTAATCTATAATTAAGTTGGCATTAGTGGAAGAATTGACTCTAAATAACAGGGGCTGAACTGTTTCAAAAATGAAAATCAGTGTCTTTTCCATAGTCAATAATTTTAATCACTTTGTTTGATGGATTTTAGCTTAATAGAAAATATAAATATAATTGTGATTTAAATATCATATAGTCAATTTATATACACTGATGCAGAACGTTTCATTTGTACAATCTTTACTGATCTGCAGATTCTCTAAATTATGGTCATCTTTTTGCTAGCAACTTTTGTACTTTTTAAGTTGTTTTGTTTCTGCATATGATAGGTGGATGATCCAAATTAGACAACGCACTATTGCTTTTTGGAATCAAAAGTTGCTCATAGTTTGGATTTCCAGAGTTTTATGCTGTACAATGTCAGAGAATAGATCTCCTGGAGCATACATGCACAGCATGGAAATTCTGGTGGAGGTCAGCCAGGACAGTTGCCATAAAATTTTTTTGATAACCAAAATGAAAGTTTTCTAAAATCCAACTAGCAAATTTTTATGGCTAAATTAGTCAAACTGTTCACATTTTTGCTTGGCCTACTTTTGTGAAGTTTACTCCATTGAAATTATGTATTCTCTGCTTAGAAAAACTATGAAACTAAAGCATCTTTTTCATTCCTATGACATCTTTCCCTTCTTCTGTTGCTCGTTCTTGTTTATCATCATGATCAAGCTGGGGAGCATTATCTTCTTGGGATCAATCAAAACCTGATGTGTGGTCCAGACTCCTCAAACCCTCCACATGTACTTAATCTATAATTTAAGGTTCACCTTTTTGGACTAGATTTTTTCGTGGCTGCAGTGATGGCCATTTGGGACTGTGATTTGGCCAATGCCTCCAGATGCAATTATGTTTCTCCAGAAAAACAAAGTTCATCAAAGAAACTGCTTCACCAGGTTGTTTTAAGACATGAAAATGAAGATCAACAAATATAAGTAAACATGGTATTAATATTCGCCAAATTCTACCTGTATAAAACAAGAATTGAAAAATCTATGCCATGCTCACAAGCCTCAACCATGCTCTTGAGATGTGAATTGAAAATATTTTGAGCTCCAAACATGTCTGAAACTTGTACTTTTATTGAGAAATACTCACAACAATGAACAATAGCACAATGGTAAAAAGTAGTAGAGACTGTGCTCATTTTTCTGAATATTTCTATTATGTCTGCCATATGCGATTAACTTAAGGAATATACATTTTTCTTGCCTGTCTGAAATCACGAACATATTCAGTAGAATCAAGTTGATTCCATCAAGCATTGTCGCATAAGAATTTTGGGCTGAATAAGCTATCAGTTGTAATATCTTTAATACTATTTTGATCATAATTGAGCCTATTTTATTTGAGGAGTTTTCAAATTTTTTTTTCAAACAATTCTCAAACTGACACTGGAAAAGCTTTTGTTGGAAAATTTCCAAAATTTTACGAATGTAAGGTAGATGTATTACATACTTTGTTGTTAGTCTGCAAAATGAATAGCACTAAGAATATTACCACAAACGTAGTACAGAAAGAATCAGATTCTAGGCTTCCCTAGCTGAAGACTGTAGTGATACACATAGATTCTGACAAAGAACAGTATTGGGACACATTCTAATTCTCTATACATAATTTTAATATCACTCTAATGAAGAGTAGAAGATGGAGTTGAGAATAAGGTTAGGTGAATATAATAAACTAATTCAACTGGCAATCGGCTTCATAGGAAGCAATGAAAAGGTACTAAAAGCTGATTCATAGTGGTCAGAGATATAAACATTAAAATTTTGTCTGTGGAGTTATAATGTTCTCTGTATACATTTGCTACATTTCTGGACTAGTGGCCTAATATGAAACCATGAAAAGACTCATTATGTAGAACCAATCACTTTTAAAACAAAAACATTTTTGAATCATGATTTTATCGAATAGTCACTACTTTATTAAGATTGAAAATGAATTTAGAAACAGATTTTGATTTCAGGAATCAATATTCATCGTTTTCTAGCGATTCTGGCTCTTCTTTTATTCGATACCCATTAACAGGGATGCCAGAATCTTCTTTGCGATGTGATTTATTTTCCTCGCCCATCTTGTCATGTTCTGGCTGTTTGCAGTCTTCTGATTCTTCTCTATTTGGCTCACAACACAGCCTAGCATAATCTTTTGATCATTTGTTGTCTCTTTTGGGTTTTTTTGATATCATCTTCTGTCATCAAGGAATCAATTACCTATTGATCTATGTGTTTGAGAGGAGGTAAAGACAAATCAGAAAATAAAAAAAAATCATTAGTAATGCACATGTGGAGCCACATTTGCCCCTCACCTGTGCTTGTCACAGCTCAGACATGAATTCCTTGATGTGTAATTTTTAAACCCTAAAAACACAAATATTTAGCAACAGCTTATTTTCATTCATGATCTCACACCCACCTCTTTGGAAGTCTCCTTTCATGTTTGGCTGGCCATATTCTGGCTGCCTTATCAAGACCCATGATGCCAGATGGCAGGTAATGCTGCAAGATAGGGCTCTGACTGTGTGAGCCAGATTATGACTTTGAAGCTGATGAAGTGGCATTCAGGCCTCACATCATTGACATTGGGTGGACACTAGGACTGCTCACTCTTCATCTGTGATCACCAGACAGTCCTGCCTGCCATAATGAGCTGAGCAACAATATGCTCTGGCTTAGCCACAGCGACCAGCACAAATCTTTGCTTTCATTTGATCAAAATGCTATCTCCACCAATAAAACCACAATTAAGATAATTGGGAGTTTCATAATTTTCTGTAAGTCATTGCAAACAGATAAATAAGGACATTGAATTCCAGGCAGAAGGATTAGGCCACTCTATTATACAACAAAGTAAAAAAAGTGGTTAACTGACCTGGAAAATAGAACATATTGAGACCAAAACCCCAAAATGAAGTATGTCTCAGTATAACCACCCTGTGATGTGAAGGAATAGTACTGACTAATTTTTTCAGATAAATACTATGTGGTTAAGGTTCAACAATAAAATATGGTCAAGGGAGAAAGTGGCAAATGCCATTTTGGAATTTGTAGAAATGTAACTGCTTGAAGTAGCATAAATAGAATCATGTTGCCAACTTAATGAGAGAAAAGCTAAATGTAGAGACAAAGAGCAGTTGACTTTCTCAAGGCAGGAGCAAAAACTTCGATGAACACTTGATTGCATGCTCCAGAATGAAATGTAGGGCAAAAAAAATATATGCATTTTTAATGAAAATGAGGTAGTAGCAGGAGAAGGAATGAGTAGAAAGAATATGTGTGATTGTGTGTTGGAGTTGGGGATTCCTTTAAGAATCTAGTATTACTAAAAATTTTCTTGAAAACGTTCAGTATCTGGTATAATGGAAATCTTTATCTTCACTTAAACAACCTTTTGCTTCTTGCACATTGGTGGTGTGCTATCAACTAATTTGGGGGAGTCAATGCCCTGATCACTTAGAGACAAGTCACAAAGCTGATTCATTTTGATGGGCTAAATTATACTTTGAGAAATTCAGGAAATTTTTTTCCAAGTATAAAACAAGGGTCTCTTTCACTAACTTCGAACTTTCAGTTCATGGTCTTGATGCAAACCTACCAGGTTTTTATAGTCAAGAAAAGTAGAAGGCATATATTTTTTGTTGATTGACTGTTTTTCCATTTTACAACATTGGAAACTTATGTAGCACCAGGGCTAGCTAGAAAAACAAAAGGAAATATGGAAATTATAAGCAAGCAGGAGAGAACAACAAAGCAGAAAAAAGAAAAATGAAGACATAAAATTATCAGAAGTTGGAACAAGTAATAAAAGAAGAAAAAACAAAACCTCAAACAACAGGTTAACAGAAAAAACAATAACAATAAAACAAAATATAACAAAAAAGGAGGATGAAATATTTAAAAAATCAAAAAACAACATTGAAAAACCATGAGAAAACAGAAAGAAAATAAATAAAAAAATAGGAAAATAAACTAACAATACTAATTACTAAGGCGAAAAAATACAAAGAACAAGTTAAACAAAGGCGCCTTCAACATTATTTTGAAAAAAATGTGATGCTCTTGAAAAAATTGTGATACACTCGAAAAGAATGTTGAACACTAAAAAACTCTTGCATCTTGATTTTTTGAGATGCATTTTAAAATTTTCGCAAAGGATCTTGAAGCTTTTGTGATGCATTTTGAAAAAATTGTGATACATCATCAAAGAAAATAATTTTTTTCAACTGGTAAAAAATTTGTTAAATTGGCCCTTCCCATATTCCATACTTCATTGCATCATTGAAAGCAATGTTACTCACCAAAATGGGGATGTGGGCACTGTGCAGCATCCAACATCACCGTCCCCGCCTCCCACTGCTCCTACCCAGCATTCCATCACTGTCCCCGCCTCCCACTGCTCGGTCACAGCATTCATTTTAGAAATGAATCTTCCCTGCACCTATAAAAAAATGGTTTATAAGAAAAAAGAATAATGAAATTGCATGTTTGATATACCTTCTGTCTAAAGTCAACCAGAATTCAAATGATAACAATTTGGAATTGAAAAAATAAGAAAAGTCATGGAATCTTCAAAACTACAGTATGAATGAGTTGCGCAATCATTGAATCCGGAAACACAAACACTTGCCAGCATAAACCATATTTAGACATAGATAGACTACTAAAGTTAAAAACACAGATATAAAAGCATGGAAGCATTTTTATAAGCAAATTTTGAATTTTATTACATATTCTACTAGGAGTTATATAAATACTCACAAATTATGAAATGATATGCATGTTTGATAAGTGCATCAATGAATCTGATCCAAAGACAGTTCAATTTCTCTGACATTTACATGTGCTGAGTAGACTGTTCCTGTAGTGCCTATAGTCTGTTTCTTATAAAATGCTTCCAAATAGAAAAGCAACACAAATCAGTACTGTCATCAAAATCGTTTACATACTGCTCTCATCATAAAATTTTTTACTCGGAAAATTCTTAGAGGTGCGGTCAGTATGCACACAAATTTCCAGTGTGATACAACATATTGTTTATCAGAAAATTGTCAAATCTAAAACACTAACTTGTTTTCTACTTTTATTTATGTGAAAGCATTTCTTGAAAAACAGACTATAGATGTAGCATTTATTCTGTTTTTCCCCATGAATTAAGCAGCAACTGACTTTATAAATAGACCACATTCTTTTTTATCAGCCTCAGCAGAGAAATTATCTAGTTACCATACCATTCAAAAAAATATTGTTTTTGTTGGTTCAAGTCTGGTGCTCTTTCTCTTTTGACAAAGGAGAAAGAGTAGGATTTTGAAAAAAATTTCTATATTGCAGAGCCCAATTATCCTCACTCGAGTGTGGATTTTTCTATATAGGAGTGCAGATTTTTATACATTTTTGAGAAGATTATTTTGAAGGCAATTTAATTGAATTAGATATTTTGGAGTTTGAAGAAACAGACTGCAGGGCTCCACAAACATCCGTCATTACAGTAAGTTACACAGATTTTATATGACAATTCCTATTCCATGAATTATTTGCTTACAGTGACAAACTGAGATTATCGATATGAAAATCGGGCCAGCAACATTATGGTTTTTTGTTGGTCTTACGATTGGTATGTTGTTTGCTGCACCTCTGTCCAAATCAGAATGTAATGCAATCATTTCCGAGGTCAATATGAAGTCACCAGCATCATTCCAAAATAAAGATGTAAACAGTTACATCGAGATACGTTTCAACTGCAAGGAAGGCCACAAACCTAATTTTGATGGTTACAAAATTATGATAGTGCGTCCATTTACATCAAAACATACAAGGATGGTCTGTGAAGTTTATGTAAATCTGGCTAAAGATCAAGCATCTGCATCTTGGAATGATCAGTCACAGGACAAGTTAGATTTTTTCTTCTTCATCCATAGCCCAGTAACCAAAGATGGAGGTACTATCATCCCCCTGAGTTGGACTTCACACACAACAGTGTTCGCAGCCACTCAAAACATAGTACAACTTTAGTCAAAGGACAATCAAGTTTATTTTTGCATCTGAATTTAGCTAAAAGTGCATTACATCCAGAGGTACCTTTTGCTATAGTCCTGCTCCATGCAGCTGGTTCGACTGCTATAGAACTCAATCAAAGATTTCATCGATTTTCTGCATCAGTATCATACATCACTATCTAAGGATCACTTGAAAACCCATCAATCATAATTGACATCGTGGTGGGATCAAAAACGCCCTACATGAGTTGTGAAGGTTTCACATTTTTTGCTCCAGAACTCCAAATTTTAAAGAATATATTCTACATGAAATTGATGGCCAGACATCTGATAATTCAATCAACTATTGTAGGGAACCTCTCTTCTCACCAATGGAACCTTACCTTTTCAAAATTGGCAGAATCACACTTGGAAAAGTGAATGACTGCAGCCGTCATCACTACGTAATAGCAAACATAGATATCACTGGTTTGAAGAGCAAAAAGAAGACAACACATATCTACTCTGACAGTGAAAAAGCGAGTTGCAACCAACGAGTTATACTTCACTCCTCCAGAACATCACATGATCCTGCCAGGAACATTACAGACAAAAGTAGAAGAGGAAGACGAAGATGAACCATGCACATCAGGGAGTCATACTAGCTCACTTTTACAAGCAGATCAAGCATGCTATGCAATCCATAGTCAAAACGCAGGAGAACTAATTCCAGATTATGATGATGAATCTGATAATACTATATCATCAGTATTATCACTGACTTTGGAATCACCACATTTAGCTGCTAGAAAAGTTGGACATGAACACAGAGTAGTATAATTGTCAATTCCTTCTATTCATGATAAAGATCCAGAAGCACTACTGCAACACCATTCTGCTCTTAGTTCGGTCTCTGCAACAGCAATTATTTGTAACAAACTTGAAGTAGACCAAAAAAGGCGCTTAGAAACAGAAACAGATGCTTCTTCTAACTGTCCAGAAATGACATCAATCTCATCAGCAAAGCAGATCAGGCTGGATCTGGAAGAACCGACAAAAATTACAAATTGGTGGGAATCTAGTGGATACTTCGATAGAGTTAGGCTGAAAACAAAACAAAAATCAAAATATCTAACTGAATTAATCGATCCAAGATGGTTCAGCAATGAATGGAGTAATGAAAGAAGTGACAGAAAAATTCTCAGGTTTAAAGATTGGGTTAGTTTTCAATTTGACCATCAGGACTTATCGAAGACTGTAGTTTCCTGCTGAATTTGTTGGAAAGCCGCTGAAGAAGGAAAAATCAACATAGCAAAGCAGCATATGCCAAGAATAGCTGCACCAGAAACATTCACTAGCCTTCCATCAACCAAATCCAAAGATGCATTTTTGCAGTATCTGAAGGCACACATTGTTTGATCAGAATCGGGTGGTGTGGGAAAAGACAGGAGTGGTACAACAGTTCATCAGTGTATACTGTCTGAACTCCCATTGCTTGAGCAAACTATGCCAAAAACTTCCGAGAAGATTAAAGAAAAAGTGGAATGTGACATAAGAAAAAAACATTCTGCCACACTGCTTATGTTGACACTGGTTTATGCCAAAGTCAGGCTGAATATACCCTTCCTCAATCATGCTGAAATGGTAGAACTCACTGAAAATTTCAATGCTCAGATTGGAAATCTTCATCGAACCCACTAATCGGCAATCAAAATGGCTAACAGTATCAGCAGTTATTTCCATAAGCAACTCATTCAACATTTATGCAGTGACTTACTTCTACAAAATTTTTGCAATCGAGTCAATGAGAAAAGAGTCCACAGATTCAGACAGAGATCAACAATATCATCCAGTGACTTACTTTTACAAACTTATCATACTCAACCAAGGAGAAACAGCTGAAGGACATATGGAGGCCCTAACTAAAGCATTTGTTGAAGATGATGAAATATGCCCATCTTTCACACAGAAAATAAAGAAGAACCTAATTGGATACGGCAGTGATGGGGCATCAGTAAATTTGGGACGTCATAATGGTATCATTATGAAACTACGAGAATGGACAAAAAACGGGAAAATCAAACTAGTGCACTGCATGGCACATTGCTTACAGCTTGCAGTGGGTTATGCATGGAGCAGCAAGACTAATTTCAAACAAATGGAAGACGTCATTAACAGCCTCTACTCATTTTTGATGATTAACAAATGGAGAAGAATCCTGATGGAAGCAGCAGAAGCATTTGAGAAGCAATATTTCATTTTCTCAATTCGATGGGTGGCCAGCAAATTCACAGCAATGAAAAAAATTTTTGAAATGTATAAGACCTTGATTAATGCACTAGAAACTATTGCAGAGTTGCCTGATTAATTCAAATCAGACAACAGAAACAAAGCTCAGGGTTACTGGAGTGTGTTGAAACAGAGGAACTTTGTAGCTTTTTTAGTTCTGACAACGGATATCCTGAATGGACCTGGTGTAGTTTCTCATCACTTCCAATCAAAAAGTGCTGTGATCATTAACCAGGCTACTCCTGTTCAGTAGTTGAAGACCCTCTTGCTAGACTTCAAAAAACAACAGTTTGGAATATATATGGGAAAATTACTCAATCAGGCACAATGGGGTACAGAAGAAGACAACCTGGTAGCATGTTTGACCCTAACCAATTATGAAGAGTATCAAATTGACACATATAATAGTGTCAAGCTAGAAACCTCAGTTGGATGCCATCCACAGCTGTACAGCCCTTTGAGTCGAACCTTTGGTGAATACATTAATAAGCTCATATCTGGTTTGAATAAATATTATCCAGAGAGCAAAATTCTGGCTTTTGATGCACTGAATCCTCAAAATTTTCCCATGGATGCTGATCTTACTAGGAACTTCAAGCTTGATGAAATTTCCCAGCTTGCAGTTCACTTTAACCTCGACATTGAAAACGTCCTTGAACAGTGGTACAACCTGCTAGCAATACTGTGTACTCATGAAATCATGGATCAATTTGGCAATGCTGGTTTAGACCTATTTTGGGCTGCAGCATTGGGTTCAAGCAGCATAGAATGGCATCTAAGCCAGACATGCAGTATATCATTTCTGCTATGCTTGCAGTGCCAGTTTCATCTGCTGATGCTGAGCAAGGATTCAGTATAGTGAAGCATTCAAAGTATGATGGAAGATCAAGACTAGGGCCAGAAAGCTTAGATACCATACTGCATCTACGAATTAAAGGATACCTATCAAAAAAATCAATGCCATTCCTATTGTCAAGGACTGGTTATTAAAAGGCAATCTATCAACTGATTCAACTTCATTGAATGGTTGCTGACTGGGTGGGGTTCCTATGGCTACCTTATGGCTAGCCATTGGATTGGAAAATACTGGGGGGGGGGGGTTGCCCAATAGCTAGCCATATGGCCGACGATTTCTGGGGGGGGGGGGTTCCACTTCTTCCCCCCCCCCAATTACATGTATGTTTCAAGCACCACTGTTTTCCTAATAACCACCTTACACTAACGAATCCTACAGTAAATTGTGACCCATCTATCGGCCTGATATTGAGTAAATTTTCCAAACAGACTTACCTCAAAAGTGAAAAGAAATGTTCATCATAAAATAAAAATATTCTGTAGCTATGCAAGTTTCGATATTCAGGCAAGATGAATATCATTATCATTCTTAGCACATCAAGTTGCACTAAATCTGTGATTTTCGAGCAGGATTAATTTTTTACTTATTATAACTCTCTGTATTAGAAGTTGAATTCTCTCAGACCTTGTCTCATAAATTTTCAACAAAACGTATTTGTTCAAAATTATATAATTGACCATTATTTTCCTCAGAGAATCTCAAATATTTCACATTTTCAGAGCCAACAATTTTTTTGTTAACTCATCTTATAGGTGCAAACATAGGTGTCCCATACAGTCTGGAGTGTGGAAAAAATTTAAAATGTTGAAAAAATCCTTTTTCCAATTAACACAATTTTCAATCATTTTGGTCTGAAAATCGTCAATTTTCTACATTTTTCAGAGTCAACTTTTTTTGGATTGGAATCGTTCTCAACTTCTGCTACTCAAACAGTCATGTATTTAAAAAAATATTGAGCCTTCAAAAAATTTAATTTTTTTCAATTCATACAATTTCCATGAATTTGGTCTGAAAATAGTGGATTTTTCACATTTTCAAAATCAAAAATTTCTTTGAATTGCAATCACTCTGAACTCAACTCGAAGATGTGACATTCCATTGCACAAAAAGCTTTTGGTCTGAAAATCGTCAATTTTTCAGTTTTCAATATCAAAAAACTTTTTTTGTGTTGGAATCGGTCTGATTCAACTTGTAGATGCAAAATTCGGCAACTTAAATAGTCCTGGAGTTGGAAAAATTCTACAGCTTTGGAAAAATCAATTTTTCGGCATCCACACCATTTCAGTCTGGGGGTTGTTGATTTTTCACATTTCTTTGAATCTTTGGCCTTATTGGAACATGATCCAATGTGTTGCACTCATTATTTCATCAGAAATCAAGAGCAAATTTTCGGTGTTCCATGTGAGATAAGAATGCATGATTGTGAAAATTATTTGGCGCAGATATGCAGAAAAACTAAAGCAAAACAATGCTGAATTGGCTGAGAATTTGGGACAATCTTGTTATTCTACTGGAAATCAGTATCCACGACTGATGCGATGTGATGTTGTGGTTTGGCTTATTTTCAAGCTTAGGCTTAGCATCTCCCTAGGCTTGAGTGGTGATGGTGGTCTGCAAGGCCCAGGTGGAAAAATTCTGCTAGTGGGATAACCAGGAAATGCTTCTGCTGGCAATCTTGTTTGTCAAACTAATTATGGAATGCATTAAATTTATTGGTCATAAAAGGCCTTGAAAAATACCTTACAGAGCTGAATAGTATTTGGATTGTATTTTATCCATTCTTTCCACCTACAGTAGCACAGATGCATATACTATCTGAAGAAATATTAAGGCAGGCTTCCCTGAAGGTGTGTTTTTTAGTCAGACTCTACATGATATTTATTGCCTTGCCAGATAGTTGTCTGCATTTTGTCTGTGTTCTTCCCCTGTTCCAATTTGTCCCTTCAGTTTTTTCTGCTTCAGTTTGTTTATATCTAGACCAGGGGCCGGTTGTATAAAGGTGGTTTTCGCGAAAGCCTAGCTTTCGAGAAAAGCCAGGCTTTCGAGGCGAAAGCCAGGCTTTGAAAAGCTAGGCTTTAAAACGAGTTGCAGAAAGGTTTTGAAAGCCTGGCTTTCGAAAGCCTAGCCTTCGAAGCTCAGCTTTCGTTTTTTTGCGTTATTTACTGTAATCATGAATTTTTTTAATTTTTTTGCGTTCGATTATTTAGCGCGTTGTCATTAAATAGTCTATTTGACTTGATTTTCTTAGTTCATACAAAATATTTCGGTTGGCTTTGGAAGAGAAAATTTTAAATAATTTTTTCTAATGTGTCTCACCGGAAATTTTGTTAAATTAAATAGTGGCGTTTTAGTTTTGATGACAATTTGACGTTTGCCAGTACTGTACAGTTTAGCGGAGAAGCTTTTTAAAGTTTCTTTCGCACAGATAATGCAGGAAAGACCAATTTTTAGGTTATTTTTTTGTGCTGATTACAAATATGAAGTCTGTTTTCACTCTAAAACCAACTTAGGCAAAATTTTTTCATCAGAAATTACCACACACACACCAGGCAAAATTTTTTCATCAGAAATTACCACACACACACCAGGCAAACCTACGTTATCCGATTCTACTGTAGACACTGCTTCAAGATTCTTCCCCTTACGTCATGGAACTCTATTTCTATACGACTATGCCTACTTAGATTATGATCTAATATTATGTGACATTATGACGTTATTACCTAGTTTTTATGTCCTTTTTATGTCCTTTTCTTTATATAAATATGTGTTTTGTATGTAAAATCACTTCATCCCTTTCCTAATAAATTTGGCTTACCTGCTTGTCTTCTCTGCTCCCTAATATCGTCATAGGGTTGCTGGTAAAACATCGTTCTTTTCGTCCGGCTTTTGCGACCATTGGAAACTGGAAAGAAGTATATTTTTGTTGCGAGACTAAGATTTTCCTTTCAAATTACCTTGGCGTTTTCCTGATCGTTGCCGTTGCTGTTCGTCCCTTGACATTTTCGTTGACGATTCTGTAGAAGAAAGAATAATTCAAGAACGTTTTAGTATTTAGTCCGATCTGCAGGTTATTCAGCTACAGTAACCTGTATTTTCCATTGACCCAAACATTGACAAACCTTACAAGTGGTGATTCGTGGCAGGACGTCGGCTACAATCTTTCGGATTTGATTTGACGTTGGAGAAGCCTGAAAATAAAGAAGAAATAAAGAAGCACGAAGGTTAATGATTTTTGGCAACTTACTTGACATTTTCAGAACTCAACGTTGACATTTTTCTTCGAACTTGACGATTTTTTCTTGAAGAACGGCTAAAGAAGAAAATTTACAAATTTTGGCAAATCGAGAAGATCATGCAAGAAAATCGTTTTGGGCTTAGGAATAATGCGAGAGACTCTCAGATTCAATTGAACGGTCCCCAAGAGTCTAACAGGATGGGAGGTCACCCAAATTGCGTGCTAAATACCAACTTTAACCGGGGCCGCTCATCAGGAAGGTCCTCAGTTGGTGCAGTTTCTAGTTTTAGATGTGGTAGAAGTGGGCATTATTCTTCTACTTGCCCTATGCTCGAACGAAATCAAGATTCCAGATTTTTGAGTTCCCCGGGTAGCATGTGGCGTGGTGGACTGCCCCGAGTACAAATGTCAGCCCAAGGCGTTTCGAACCCTAGGAGTCCAGGAGATGCCCTTTCTGGAACCCGAGGAGTCAATGGTCAGCTTTGTATTGTCAAGGCTAATGGGCCCAATGTGTCAGTATTTAATCCTGACACCATCGCAGAACAGTCAGATCCCTGGAACTGTGATGATTTCGATCTGTCAATAGAAAATTCCAATGTGAGGCCCCAGGCACATGTTTTTATGGCCCGATGTAATGAAGAATTTTTTTTTGGAACCGGACACTCCACATTGGTGAGAAGTGGGACAGGATCTGAAGAAATTAGTGATAATCCCACTATTGCCTCCCACGGGTATACTGGCAATTATTTAGATAATGAAGACCCAGAACATTTAGAAAATAGTCATTTAGAAAATGGTTCAGACAGAACCTCTGATTTTGATGAAACTTCTGATTTTGACTATTATGAAGAGAGACGGCGCCGTCAACGTTTTGAAAATTCTGGCCAAGTCGAATCAGTTAATGTTTTCATGAATACGGCTCAGACTGGAGGTTTTAATTCCGACCCTCCCTCTGGAAGCCGCCCCGTGGGTGTAGTTTATCCTAGAAGTTGGAATGGGCCCGCTGCAGCTAGTATTTGTAATTTATGTAATATTTCGAATTGTATGCATATGCAAGGATTTGGAAGCCAGTCACGACGAGGAGTGATCCCTAGACAAAGACCCTGGGAATGTACGACAGAAGGATGGATCAATGAGTCGGCACCATGGATCGTTTTGAGGCCTGAAGTCACCTCCCCAGAAGATCCCAAGCGACATCAGTCAACTCAAACTGACTCAAGAATGGATCCAAGAAGGCTAGAAAACTCACACTTCTGATTCAGAGCAGAAGCAGTTCAAAGAAGCAGAAGTCGCAACAGAAGAAGAATTCCTCAACAAATTTTTCAACGAATTTTTAGAAATTTAGTCTCACTTACTTCTTCCTATTTTTGGTTCGCCGCTATATTGTTGCTTTCTTTTCTCGTCGGCTATTTGTTCGGCGACCCTTTCTTTCAATGTGGCGTTTCACGAGGCAGTCGTGCCTTGATGGTCCCGACAACGACGCGATATGGACTTTCGCCACTGATTGTAGCTGAAAAACGTGAAACAAAATTTACATTTGGTCCACGAAGGGACATTTGAATCAAATTATAGCCAGTCAATGCATTTTACGAAACCAAACCATTTATACGAACACAGAAGTTCTATTTCAAAAAACAGAAAATGAAGAAAAACCTATCGTCCCTGCCAGTAGAAGTTTAACAAAAATGGAAAGAAACTACGTAATCACGAAACAGGAAGCTTTGGCCATAGTCTGGGCTGTAAGATATTTTCGTCACTATTTGTATCGGCAGTGCGTCACCGTTTCTACGAAACATTCAGTCCTACAAAGTATTTTTTCAAACCCAAACCCTTCCAGTCATATAGCTAGATGGAGACTAGCCGTGCAAGAATCTCAAGAACTCAACATTAAACGTCACGCGGGAAAAGTCAACAAAAACACAGAGGCTTTTTCAAGAAACCCAGTATTTGAAGAAGACAGCAAGAAAGGCGTAAATTTTCACATAAACGCAGTTACACGCTTGCAAACTTGTAAAGATAGGCTAAGTAACTCAATCTCTGAAGCAGGTTCCAAAAAAACATCCACTATAGCAAGAACTAGACTAGATGAAACTTAGACTACATGCTCGAAAACGTCTGATAACTTCTTTTCAACTCAAGAAGACCTGAATTTTGAAGAATTTCCTACTATAGAAAGAACTACTCTCGAGAAAACTGGAGCTAGAGTTACAGAAAGGGAAGAAAACAAGTTCAACGCGAGCAATATAAACAACTTTCGCAAAGTACAAAAAGAAGTGGCCAATTTTGTGGTCAACTGTTGGCTTATTCACAGTCTGCTTACCTGCCTGAAGATCTCAAGCAAGCCAAGAAAATTGTCTCATTAGCATCCCCATTTATGCTAAAAGACGAAATTTTATACTATTTGGGTGATGCAGATGAAACGAATTAAAATTAGAAGTTCCAGTTTGGAAAAAAGAAGAAATTGTAGGAGCCTGCCATGATGACGTTTTTTCTGAACATTTTGGTTCTACAAAAACATTAGAAAAATTTCGCTCACGCTACCATTGGTCTACAGTATACCGCAATGTACGAAAACACTGCTTAAATTATATCATTTGCAGTATGAGAAAAACAGGCATAAAAAGAAACTGCGCCGTTCTTATGCCTATACCAGTCACAGGTCCATTTGACAGAGTGGCTATGGACATTCTCGGTCCCCTGCCTATGAGCAAAAATAGAAATAAATACGTTATTGTGTTCAGAGAATATTTAAAGAAGTATGTGACGGCCGTAGCCCTACCAAAAACTATGACAGAAAAAGTTGCAGGAATAGTGCTACATTTTGGTGGGCCACTAGCAGATGGAGGAATAAATTTCTTATCTGATCTAATGTTATGCATTTGTGGATTACGCACAACAAGAAAAACAAACATGAGTTCCAACCATCCACAAACAAACAGACTAGTGGAGAGATTCAATAAAACGTTGGCTACAATTATCTCAATGAACATCAATAAAAAAAAAACGACTGGGATTCCTATCTGCCCTACGCGTGTTTTGCATGTAATACTGCCACACAAAAGTCAACAAAGTACTCACCGTTTTCTCTTCTTTCTAGCCCCCATCCAAATTTTTCGATTAACGTCGTTCTTCGTTTTTTGCCGGCTTTTTGTCAAATCGATGTTGTTCTCGGCGATGACGTCCAAGGACTTTCATCCGACGCCTGGCAATCTGCCAAAGAAAATATAAAAATTACACAACATGCTCAGAAGATTGCATATGATGAAAAAGAACATGTAGAAGAACTCACAGTAGGAGAAGGAATTTTTAAGTATAGTCCTGTGGTGAAGCCCAAATACTCACCTAAATCTACCCTTTCATGGATAGGACTTTACGTCATTATTAAAAAGAAACATTCGATGAACTTATCGCGATCAAAAGAAAACTCGAGTTGCCCGCACGAAGAGATACATTCCAATGTATTAAAAAAGAAAAAGATGGACGTAAATTTGTCCATGATGCAAGTTTTGATAGTATCATCGGAACAACCTCCGGAACATTCATTTGCATGATTCGCCCATGTGAAAAGAAGAAGAAAAAAAGAAAGAAAAAATGCCTAAATGCTTGTATAAAACGCATAATATTTTTCTGGATAAGTCATTAGGAAGATTTATTTTCGATCCTTCCAACGTGCGCTCCTTTAATTATTCTTATATTTATTCGATTAAAGATTTTTTCTTATTTTTTTTATTTTTTTTTCGGGTTAATTGTTATTTTATGTACTCATTTATACCCTGTCCTTAACTTATTTTTACACCTAAAGACATGGCTTTCACAAAGATCCCAACCATGATAGCAGCCGATTGCTGGCGTCTTTGCCAAATGTCGCCACCCTTGATCAAGCACGAGGCCATCGTTACGTTAGGCCAAGAACTCGGGCGATTGCCGTTAAATGGTTGCTACGCCGTATGTACGACAGTAGAAGAAAGTCAACTTATGTGTGACTTTTTAGCCAACGACCCGCATCACCCTGGCGTTTATGGGCTCGACGCCGAATTCATGAATTATCACATGGATTGGGTCGATTGGGACAAGAAGGAGGCCGGCCCGCTAGCGAATTTGGCCAAGACGAAACTTGATATCGCTCTGCACGGCCAGCGATATTCAAAAGGGCCTTTCGCCGTCGTCATTCAAGTCTGCCGCGCCGAGGGTCATACCATCGTTTTCGATCTCTTGGAGATGGGAATCGTTCCCATTTCCTTGATCAATCTTCTTCAAAATGCCCAACGCGTCATCGGTTTCGCGTCCAACTGCGATTTAACCGCCCTGGCTAATGTCAACGTACGGTTCGCGGACATCAAGATTCGGGCCCATACTAGTCAGATACAACAGTTTCTGAAGAGTAATCGTAGCCTCGACTACATCTGTGATATGAATCCTGAACTGTACAAACGTCTAGTCGAAAGAACGGCTGATTTTTATCGCACTGGAAATAGTTTGACGGCCATAGTACAACACCTATTCAGCGTTCACCTTGACAAAGGATTCCAAGGTCAGGGGTTGGCATGGGCCAAGCCTCCCTTGCCTTCCGACGCCCTAGAATACGCCGCCTTGGATGCCATCGCCCATTTCGATGTCTACTATAGCCTGAACGAATTTTACACCCTTTTCGACGAAATTAAAACCTTGACGTCGAGGGAGCGAATAATGATGTCGAAACGAGCTACGAAAGGAGAACCATTATCACTCGCCATTCTTGATTCCCCCCTCCGAGAAGTAAAACTAAGATCTATAATTTTAGATAGGTTAGGCAAAGAACCTGTGCCATGAAATTCGACCAGTGAGAGTTCAATTGAAGACGAAGAAGAAGGAGAGAAATCTGAAGAAGAGGCAGAAATTTCAGGAAACAATCTATTTGTTTCCCTGAAATCAGAAGAACGAACAGAAACAGTTTTCTACACTCTGAAAATAATCCTAAAAGAAGCTGTTAAATACACCTTCAGCTTGATCAATAAGAAGGATAAACAAAGTGGTGTAAAAAATCCACCTAATCTTTTACAGGGAAAACCGTTACTGACGTCTTCAACCAAGTTGACTAAGAGAACGAGGGAGGAAAAATCGTTGGCCAAATCGTCGAAATCTCCACCGAAAAAGCCGGAAGTGGGAGCCAATCTAAACCCAACTCAGGCCAGAAGCAGGTGCGTGGTTGAAGAAAATCGAAGCTTCATTGAAATTGCATTCGAAACGCCAAACGTTTTCAAGCCGAAGCCGCCACCACCCGACTGTCATTTTTCGGCATTTAATTATTTCCGCCGTCGCTTCGTTACACCGGTTGCCAACCGCGAAGCAATCAATCTACGGGCACAGGCAGAATGAGAGGCTTATCGCCACTTGGACGATAATCTAGCTGCCTTTAGCTTTTGTTTTATGCCACCTTATCACACTGAACTGCCGCCCGCTGCCAGAGAATTCGCCGAGCTTCACAGCGTTCATCTAAGAAATCAATTACAATGGGACCCCCGGCTACTACCCGAACAAATCGAAGCCCTAGTGGCCAAATTTTTTAATATTCTTACCGAATATTATACGAGCCGCATTGTTCGACCCGCCGCTGACCGACGACTTCGTCCATAACTCCTCGTCCTCGAATTTTCGTCATTGTTAATAATTCTTCGTCGTTATTTTTGTCCAATATTTTTCGTCAAATTCGTCCATTAATTGTCGTCTTCAAATTTTTGTTGTCGTCACTAATTTTTTGTCATTACCTTGTCCAGTATTTTCCGTCGAATTCGTCCGTAACTCGTCGTTGTAATCCTCTTATCGTCAAATAACTTATCGTCGTGGACCTGTTATCCAAATTATCGTTCCATCGCCATCGTATTTGTTGTCTATTCCGTTGAAACCTTGTCGATTTTTCGTTGTATATTTCGTATTGTATATATATGAAAAAAAAGAAAAAACCACCGAAAAACCCATCTTAATCTTTTAGTTATTTACAAATTTGTAAAATTTAAATCTATGTGAAATGGGAAAATTATAAAACAGAACAGGAAAAATAATAAAGAAAAACGGGAACGTAAAATTGGAGAAAATGGAAGGCAAAAAAAAGCGAAGAAAATTATAATGAAGAAAATTTGAGAATTGGAGAAAACGAAAGAAATTTTTGTTTATTATCATGAAAACGCTTACCTAGTCCATCCAACATCGATCCCCCCGTCGATTCGCCGTCCAAAATTCCACCAAACGAGGCTGGGGCAGCCTTTTCACCAGCGCCGGAAGAATGTGAGAGAGCTATAAACCAATTGATAATCAAGTAACCTACAGTAAATGGCGACGCTCTCTCAATCACACACACACACCAGGCAAACCTACGTTATCCGATTCTACTGTAGACACTGCGTCAAGATTCTTCGCCTTAGGTCATGGAACTCCATTTCTATAGGACTACGCCTACTTAGATTATGATCTAATATTATGTGACATTATGACGTTATTACCTAGTTTTTATGTCTTTTTTTATGTCTTTTTCTTTATATAAATATGTCTGTTTTGTATGTAAAATCACTTCATCCCTTTCCTAATAAATTTGGCTTACCTGCTTGTCTTCTCTGCTCCCTAATATCGTTGTAGGGTCGCTGGTAAAACGTCCTTCTTTTCGTCCAGCTTTTGCGATGATTGGAAACAGGAAAGAAGTATATTTTCGTTGTGAGACTAAGATTTTCCTTCCAAATGACCTAGGCGTTTTCCTGATCGTTGCCACTGCCGTTCGTCCCTTGACGTTTTTGTTGACGATTCTGTAGAAGAAAGAATAATTCAAGAACGTTTTAGTATTTAGTCCGATCTGCAGGTTATTCAGCTACAGTAACCTGTATTTTCCATTGACCTAAACATTGACAAACCTTACATTTTTTTCTCTAAATGGAATGAATAAACCTTAAAACAGGATTTCGGGCTCGATATACCTAGACTTTATAATGGTCATTAACATAAAAAATAAACCGAAAAATTACTTTCCCAGATTATTTTTGCACAAAAAAACAGAAAAAAACGAGTACTCGCTAAACTGCGTACCTAAGTGTCATTTTGACTCAAGAAAACATTATACAATAGTTTAATTGGCTAATATTGAGAATACGGTTAGCTCAAAAGAGGCGGAACCTAATTTTTCTGACCCACGATGTTACGAGAAGTTCAAAACTTCAAAAAATGGCTGGGGAAGCATATATTCGCGATGTTATGACAAGCACCGTTGGGCAGGGTTAGTACTTGGAACAGAACCGTAAAAAAGAATAAAAAGTGGCGGTCGACATGTAGCTATCAAGATTGGTTAGGTGACTTGTTATATAATCATACTAAAGCATGGGAAACTTTAAGACGTCATATCTGGGTCAATATTCACGTCTGCTGCAATTTTTTGCACTTTCGGACTCGTCTCTAGACGGTGGATCAGAAAAACTTTGTTTCAACAAGTTTTGAGCTAATACCGTATTCTCAAAATTTTCCATTAAATTCCATACGGTCATATAGTGTTGATCTTATAGGTGTATAAATGGATATAAATCGCGTTGCTCCGCTAACGGCCGCCAAACGCCTTTGATTATTAGAGCTGATTGAAGATCAGCATGAAGTTATATTATTGATCGATAATGAAGCGAAAGCTGTCGAACGAAAAAACGAAGCCTGGAAAAATGTAATTTTATAAGGTATTAACCGGTGATATACAAACATTTTTACGCCTCTTTTTCTCTCTTTAGAAAACTGACATTTTGAATAGCTCGGCTGTGAACAAGTGTACAGTGAAGCAGTATCAGACTGCTTACAAAAATATCAAAAGCAAGGCGAAAAATTCGATTTGTCAGCTACAGAAATCCCAAAAGTAACCACATATTAATTTTAATAAGACGATGTGACATACTTGAATGGTTTTAGATGTACATGCACAGCAGAAATGATTTTCATATCACAACTAAGTCCTATAAAAATTAAAAGAGCAGTGTAAATACATATAGCACATCTTTGCCTAAGGTATTCTGTTAGTATTTTAGACTGTGTTTTTGTTCATAGGGGATTAAGCTTGACTTGAACACCTATTTGTAAAAAAATAGTAATAAAAAGTTGTGTGTATGTGCTTGCTGAGAATTTTATCTTTGTTCTTCTTAATAGTGCTACGGGAGGCGGGCCTGCTGACGTAGAACTAAATGACGAAGAAACGAAGATTATTTCGATTCTCGGCAACAAAAATCCAGTTATTTCGGGCGAAGAAACGGGCATTGACACTATGCAGCCGAGTTCGGTCCCCGGCACAACTAGCAGTATTGAAGATGATTTACCCTGCAGTTCAACACCATCGCGTCGTCCAAAACGCAAGCGGAGCAAACTTTTCGACAGCAGCAGCAGGGAAAGCCAAAATATTGCGGAAGAAGCTCTCATTTTGGAAAGAAAAAAATTTGAAATGCAAGCTGCATTTCTCAAGGATGTGACCGGTTTGGTGACCCAAGCTAAGGAACTATTAATGTACCAAATGTTGAAAGTTCGCCTGGAAATCCAGGAAATGTTGAATAGAGACCCTAACCTCACAATGGTTACTGCTCAGTTTGCTGAAGAAAACCCTAATCCTTGATTTGTTGCATGTTAGTCACATGTTTGTGGTTAGAGTTTAGTATGTGATGTTGTATGGTTCACGTTTCATAATAAAATTAGACTTGCAAAGTTGCACAATTTAATGAATATTTTGAAGTGGACTTAATTGCTTGCTGGGGGTAAAAAGGTACCAAGTGACTATCTTTTGGTACATTTCTCGAAATCACTGCCAGACATTTCTCAAAATCACTGCCATTGAATATCTTAAAGATAGCACTAGCCTGCTAACCCTGAATTACATAACTGATTATGCAGAATATAAGTGTAGTATTTACCATAAAAAGAAATTTGTTGCAACAAAATCCCTAAAATGCAAACCATTTTCAAAATTGTGAACAATGTTTATATTATTGTCATCATAATCATCATCTTCATTATCGTCTTCTTCCTCAAAATCAGGCACCCCATTTTTCACAGCAAGATTATGCAGCATTGCGCAGCACATAGTAGTCGCAGGGGCAGACCAATAATTTAGACGAATCTCTGCCTAAAATGTAGAAACGTCTTTTCCAGTGACCAAACGTCTGTTCAATAATCACTCTCGTTGCTGTATGTGATGCATTGTACCATTGCCGTTGTTGTCCCTGTGGTTGTAGATAAGGTGTAAGCAAATATGGTTTGCAGGCATATCCCGAGTCGCCAAGCAGATGGCCTATGCCTTGGTTCTCCTCTAGGTAGCTTAAAAATAACCAGATAGTAGTATTAAGGGAGTAATACTCAAAAATTTAGACCAATATTTTGTTAATGTCCATCTTACTATTCAAAGACAAAGTGTGAGCATATGTATGTATATCACTCAATGCTAATTAAAATGTTCATTTTCTAGATTTGAAAATTGCTGTTCAAAATAAAACTGTATGTGGATTTATGTTTCCTTCCATAACCATTTTGTGTAGTTCATCTGTGTCTTACTTAAATAGACTGGACTCTCTGAAGATCCTTGAATCATGTGTACTGCCTGGCCATGCAGCGTTGAGGTGCAAAAACATTCCATTCGTATCGCAGACAGCTTGGACGTTGATTGACTTTGACCCCTTTCTGTTGCGGTATGCGTAATCTAGGTCAGCCAGCGGATGAATTTTTACGTGTGTACGGTCTATCGCCCCTATGACATTGGGAAATTGGCGTATTTCGTAGAATTTGCGCTTAATATTAGCGAGCTGTTCAGCTGGAGGAAACGCGATAAATTCAGCTAGGTGTTGCAGTAAGGTGTGGATGCAACTATGGAATACACGACAACTTGTGGCCTTATCAACGTGCAGTATATCACCGACAACTTGCTTGAAGGAGTTTGAGGCCAGATACCTTAAAAATAATATGTGCCTTATATAAAACAAAGTGCTGCCAGAAAATATAATATATTATCAACGTGAAAAACAAATTTAAAACCATTGCTTTAGTTTTTTGTTAATTACCAGTTACACATTGCATGCCTGCTATCTAATAAAACTCTAAAATCTACATATGTACCCACCGAAGCATGATGCACACTTGATGTAAAGCAGGAATTGAACGGTTTCTACGCGTTGGTCATTCCATATCAGCACGAATCAGTTCGGTAATGTCTAAAATAATTTGCAGCGGGAATCGATATCGATTATAAAAGTCTTGATCCGAAAATCCGTCAAAAGGGTTCATAAGATCATGAAGCCGTCGAGGAATACCTGCCTGTCGATCATTATCATCATCAAGCAGGTTCAAAATACCCAATACAAAATTAGGCATCCTAAAAACAATGCCATACATAGGTCGTGTTACATACATATACATACGCATGTACATTCACCATTTTCAACTAGGCAAAAATTGTCAAATGCCAAAAAATGGTCCTCTTTTAGTGTATGTACATTGTGTATATGTGACCAAGATAGGTACATGTACATATTTGCTTTCCTCGAACTTTTTAACGTTCAAAAACGCCCTAAAATTTTGTCTCTTAAGCTAAATGTTGCATTTTGAACATTTCAAGCAGTTGGGTTGGGTTGAAGGCGCCTTGAAATTTGCAAAAAATTGCTCCGTAAATTGCTAAATTATTGCGAGGCGCAAAAATTTTGAAATGTCGCCCTTTTAGAATACAAAGTTTTTCCATTTCAGCATTGGCTACGCCTATAATATATATGTATGTATATATTCTTGAGAAAAAGAGCACAAAAATTTTTAAAGGAATATAGGTAAAGTCGGTAAACAAATACTTAGTCAAATCTCACAGCATCAAAGGGAGATAAGTTGCAAAAAATGAAACATTACTAAAAAAATTGGAAATTTTTATAAAAATAAAGATAAATAATGTGTTTCTGACTAAAAACATTCAAAACATGAAAGTTTTCCTCAAAAAAGTGGGAAAAATTTAAGAAATCCAAGGTCCGGCTTTCGCGAAAACCTCCTCCCAAGTTGGTTTTCAAAAACTATGGAAGAAAAGCCCGGCTTTCGAAAGCTAGGCTTCGCAAATTCTTTATACAACTCGCAGTGGTTTTCGAGCGCGAAAGCCATTCTTTCGACTGCCGAAAGCTCGGCTTTTCAGAGCCTGGCTTTCGAGCAAAGCCTAGCTTTCGTTTGGTCTTTATACAACTCGATTTCAAAACGAAAGCCTAGCTTTCGCAACGAAACGAAAGCTAGGCTTTGCTCGAAAACCACCTTTATACAACCGGCCCCAGGTAATTCCCAGTTCTAGTTTAACTTTTCTGATTTCCCTTCATTCATACCTTTTACAACACTAACTTTTAATAGCAACATATGTACATGCCAGTCTTCACATTCTCTACGCTTCTTGTGCATTTTAATTTCTAACCATTAATTCATTAATCAGGTCAGGATTGCATCTAAATTCGAAATTGCAGACTATTAGCCAGAACCAAAAAAATTGTGAATTTAGAAACATTTTTTTTCGAAATTGTCTAGAATTCATTTATTCAGAAATTTATTTTTCACATCTCAAACTTTATAAAGAGCTGCATTCAGCATCTACAAGTTAATTGATGAAAAATTGTGTGGATTCAAAGAAATGTGAAAAATCAACAACTCCCAGACTGAAATGGTGTGGATGCCGAAAAATTGATTTTTCCAAGGCTGTAGAATTTTTCCAACTCCAGGACTATTTAAGTTGCCGAATTTTGCATCTACAAGTTGAATCAGACCGATTCCAACACAAAAAAAGTTTTTTGATATTGAAAACTGAAAAATTGACGATTTTCAGACCAAAAGCTTTTTGTGCAATGGAATGTCACATCTTCGAGTTGAGTTCAGAGTGATTGCAATTCAAAGAAATTTTTGATTTTGAAAATGTGAAAAATCCACTATTTTCAGACCAAATTCATGGAAATTGTATGAATTGAAAAAAATTAAATTTTTTGAAGGCTCAATATTTTTTTAAATACATGACTGTTTGAGTAGCAGAAGTTGAGAACGATTCCAATCCAAAAAAAGTTGACTCTGAAAAATGTAGAAAATTGACGATTTTCAGACCAAAATGATTGAAAATTGTGTTAATTGGAAAAAGGATTTTTTCAACATTTTAAATTTTTTCCACACTCCAGACTGTATGGGACACCTATGTTTGCACCTATAAGATGAGTTAACAAAAAAATTGTTGGCTCTGAAAATGTGAAATATTTGAGATTCTCTGAGGAAAATAATGGTCAATTATATAATTTTGAACAAATACGTTTTGTTGAAAATTTATGAGACAAGGTCTGAGAGAATTCAACTTCTAATACAGAGAGTTATAATAAGTAAAAAATTAATCCTGCTCGAAAATCACAGATTTAGTGCAACTTGATGTGCTAAGAATGATAATGATATTCATCTTGCCTGAATATCGAAACTTGCATAGCTACAGAATATTTTTATTTTATGACGAACATTTCTTTTCACTTTTGAGGTAAGTCTGTTTGGAAAATTTACTCAATATCAGGCCGATAGATGGGTCACAATTTACTGTAGGATTCGTTAGTGTAAGGTGGTTATTAGGAAAACAGTGGTGCTTGAAACATACATGTAATTGGGGGGGGGGGTAGAAGTGGAACCCCCCCCCCCAGAAATCGTCGGCCATATGGCTAGCTATTGGGCAACCCCCCCCCAGTATTTTCCAATCCAATGGCTAGCCATAAGGTAGCCATAGGAACCCCACCCAGTCAGCAACCATTCAATGAAGTTGAATCAGTTGATAGATTGCCTTTTAATAACCAGTCCTTGACAATAGGAATGGCATTGATTTTTTTGATAGGTATCCTTTAATTCGTAGATGCAGTATGGTATCTAAGCTTTCTGGCCCTAGTCTTGATCTTCCATCATACTTTGAATGCTTCACTATACTGAATCCTTGCTCAGCATCAGCAGATGAAACTGGCACTGCAAGCATAGCAGAAATGATATACTGCATGTCTGGCTTAGATGCCATTCTATGCTGCTTGAACCCAATGCTGCAGCCCAAAATAGGTCTAAACCAGCATTGCCAAATTGATCCATGATTTCATGAGTACACAGTATTGCTAGCAGGTTGTACCACTGTTCAAGGACGTTTTCAATGTCGAGGTTAAAGTGAACTGCAAGCTGGGAAATTTCATCAAGCTTGAAGTTCCTAGTAAGATCAGCGTCCATGGGAAAATTTTGAGGATTCAGTGCATCAAAAGCCAGAATTTTGCTCTCTGGATAATATTTATTCAAACCAGATATGAGCTTATTAATGTATTCACCAAAGGTTCGACTCAAAGGGCTGTACAGCTGTGGATGGCATCCAACTGAGGTTTCTAGCTTGACACTATTATATGTGTCAATTTGATACTCTTCATAATTGGTTAGGGTCAAACATGCTACCAGATTGTCTTCTTCTGTACCCCATTGTGCCTGATTGAGTAATTTTCCCATATATATTCCAAACTGTTGTTTTTTGAAGTCTAGCAAGAGGGTCTTCAACTACTGAACAGGAGTAGCCTGGTTAATGATCACAGCACTTTTTGATTGGAAGTGATGAGAAACTACACCAGGTCCATTCAGGATATCCGTTGTCAGAACTAAAAAAGCTACAAAGTTCCTCTGTTTCAACACACTCCGGTAACCCTGAGCTTTGTTTCTGTTGTCTGATTTGAATTAATCAGGCAACTCTGCAATAGTTTCTAGTGCATTAATCAAGGTCTTATACATTTCAAAAATTTTTTTCATTGCTGTGAATTTGCTGGCCACCCATCGAATTGAGAAAATGAAATATTGCTTCTCAAATGCTTCTGCTGCTTCCATCAGGATTCTTCTCCATTTGTTAATCATCAAAAATGAGTAGAGGCTGTTAATGACGTCTTCCATTTGTTTGAAATTAGTCTTGCTGCTCCATGCATAACCCACTGCAAGCTGTAAGCAATGTGCCATGCAGTGCACTAGTTTGATTTTCCCGTTTTTTGTCCATTCTCGTAGTTTCATAATGATACCATTATGACGTCCCAAATTTACTGATGCCCCATCACTGCCGAATCCAATTAGGTTCTTCTTTATTTTCTGTGTGAAAGATGGGCATATTTCATCATCTTCAACAAATGCTTTAGTTAGGGCCTCCATATGTCCTTCAGCTGTTTCTCCTTGGTTGAGTATGATAAGTTTGTAAAAGTAAGTCACTGGATGATATTGTTGATCTCTGTCTGAATCTGTGGACTCTTTTCTCATTGACTCGATTGCAAAAATTTTGTAGAAGTAAGTCACTGCATAAATGTTGAATGAGTTGCTTATGGAAATAACTGCTGATACTGTTAGCCATTTTGATTGCCGATTAGTGGGTTCGATGAAGATTTCCAATCTGAGCATTGAAATTTTCAGTGAGTTCTACCATTTCAGCATGATTGAGGAAGGGTATATTCAGCCTGACTTTGGCATAAACCAGTGTCAACATAAGCAGTGTGGCAGAATGTTTTTTTCTTATGTCACATTCCACTTTTTCTTTAATCTTCTCGGAAGTTTTTGGCATAGTTTGCTCAAGCAATGGGAGTTCAGACAGTATACACTGATGAACTGTTGTACCACTCCTGTCTTTTCCCACACCACCCGATTCTGATCAAACAATGTGTGCCTTCAGATACTGCAAAAATGCATCTTTGGATTTGGTTGATGGAAGGCTAGTGAATGTTTCTGGTGCAGCTATTCTTGGCATATGCTGCTTTGCTATGTTGATTTTTCCTTCTTCAGCGGCTTTCCAACAAATTCAGCAGGAAACTACAGTCTTCGATAAGTCCTGATGGTCAAATTGAAAACTAACCCAATCTTTAAACCTGAGAATTTTTCTGTCACTTCTTTCATTACTCCATTCATTGCTGAACCATCTTGGATCGATTAATTCAGTTAGATATTTTGATTTTTGTTTTGTTTTCAGCCTAACTCTATCGAAGTATCCACTAGATTCCCACCAATTTGTAATTTTTGTCGGTTCTTCCAGATTCAGCCTGATCTGCTTTGCTGATGAGATTGATGTCATTTCTGGACAGTTAGAAGAAGCATCTGTTTCTGTTTCTAAGCGCCTTTTTTGGTCTACTTCAAGTTTGTTACAAATAATTGCTGTTGCAGAGACCGAACTAAGAGCAGAATGGTGTTGCAGTAGTGCTTCTGGATCTTTATCATGAATAGAAGGAATTGACAATTATACTACTCTGTGTTCATGTCCAACTTTTCTAGCAGCTAAATGTGGTGATTCCAAAGTCAGTGATAATACTGATGATATAGTATTATCAGATTCATCATCATAATCTGGAATTAGTTCTCCTGCATTTTGACTATGGATTGCATAGCATGCTTGATCTGCTTGTAAAAGTGAGCTAGTATGACTCCCTGATGTGCATGGTTCATCTTCGTCTTCCTCTTCTACTTTTGTCTGTAATGTTCCTGGCAGGATCATGTGATGTTCTGGAGGAGTGAAGTATAACTCGTTGGTTGCAACTCGCTTTTTCACTGTCAGAGTAGATATGTGTTGTCTTCTTTTTGCTCTTCAAACCAGTGATATCTATGTTTGCTATTACGTAGTGATGACGGCTGCAGTCATTCACTTTTCCAAGTGTGATTCTGCCAATTTTGAAAAGGTAAGGTTCCATTGGTGAGAAGAGAGGTTCCCTACAATAGTTGATTGAATTATCAGATGTCTGGCCATCAATTTCATGTAGAATATATTCTTTAAAATTTGGAGTTCTGGAGCAAAAAATGTGAAACCTTCACAACTCATGTAGGGTGTTTTTGATCCCACCACGATGTCAATTATGATTGATGGGTTTTCAAGTGATCCTTAGATAGTGATGTATGATACTGATGCAGAAAATCGATGAAATCTTTGATTGAGTTCTATAGCAGTCGAACCAGCTGCATGGAGCAGGACTATAGCAAAAGGTACCTCTGGATGTAATGCACTTTTAGCTAAATTCAGATGCAAAAATAAACTTGATTGTCCTTTGACTAAAGTTGTACTATGTTTTGAGTGGCTGCGAACACTGTTGTGTGTGAAGTCCAACTCAGGGGGATGATAGTACCTCCATCTTTGGTTACTGGGCTATGGATGAAGAAGAAAAAATCTAACTTGTCCTGTGACTGATCATTCCACGATGCAGGTGCTTGATCTTTAGCCAGATTTACATAAACTTCACAGACCATCCTTGTATGTTTTGATGTAAATGGACGCACTATCATAATTTTGTAACCATCAAAATTAGGTTTGTGGCCTTCCTTGCAGTTGAAACGTATCTCGATGTAACTGTTTACATCTTTATTTTGGAATGATGCTGGTGACTTCATATTGACCTCGGAAATGATTGCATTACATTCTGATTTGGACAGAGGTGCAGCAAACAACATACCAATCGTAAGACCAACAAAAAACCATAATGTTGCTGGCCCGATTTTCATATCGATAATCTCAGTTTGTCACTGTAAGCAAATAATTCATGGAATAGGAATTGTCATATAAAATCTGTGTAACTTACTGTAATGACGGATGTTTGTGGAGCCCTGCAGTCTGTTTCTTCAAACTCCAAAATATCTAATTCAATTAAATTGCCTTCAAAATAATCTTCTCAAAAATGTATAAAAATCTGCACTCCTATATAGAAAAATCCACACTCGAGTGAGGATAATTGGGCTCTGCAATATAGAAATTTTTTTTCAAAATCCTACTCTTTCTCCTTTGTCAAAAGAGAAAGAGCACCAGACTTGAACCAACAAAAACAATATTTTTTTGAATGGTATGGTAACTAGATAATTTCTCTGCTGAGGCTGATAAAAAAGAATGTGGTCTATTTATAAAGTCAGTTGCTGCTTAATTCATCGGGAAAAACAGAATAAATGCTACATCTATAGTCTGTTTTTCAAGAAATGCTTTCACATAAATAAAAGTAGAAAACAAGTTAGTGTTTTAGATTTGACAATTTTCTGATAAACAATATGTTGTATCACACTGGAAATTTGTGTGCATACTGACCGCACCTCTAAGAATTTTCCAAGTAAAAAATTTTATGATGAGAGCAGTATGTAAACGATTTTGATGACAGTACTGATTTGTGTTGCTTTTCTATTTGGAAGCATTTTATAAGAAACAGACTATAGGCACTACAGGAACAGTCTACTCAGCACATGTAAATGTCAGAGAAATTGAACTGTCTTTGGATCAGATTCATTGATGCACTTATCAAACATGCATATCATTTCATAATTTGTGAGTATTTATATAACTCCTAGTAGAATATGTAATAAAATTCAAAATTTGCTTATAAAAATGCTTCCATGCTTATATATTTGTGTTTTTAACTTTAGTATTCTGTCTATGTCCAAATGTGGTTTACACTGGCAAGTGTTTGTGTTTTGGGATTCAATGATTGCGAAACTCATTCGTACTGTAGTTTTGAAGATTCCAGGACTTTTCTTTTTTTTCAATTCCAAATTGTTATCATTTGAATTCTGGTTGACTTTTGCTTTTTTTAAAATGTCTTTGCATTTTTCATGTGAGTCATCTGTTGATGTAGACAGAAGGTATATGAAACATGCAATTTCATTATTTATTTTTCTTTGAAACCATTTTTTCATAGGTGCAGCTAAGATTCGTTTTTAAAATGAATGCTGCGTCGAAGCAGTGGGAGGTGGGGATGGTGATGGAATGCTGCGTCCGAGCAGTGGGAGGCAGGGACGGTGATGTTCCATGCTGCACAGTGCCGAATTTTGGTGAGTAACATTAATTTGAATGACGCAATGAAGTATGGAATATGGGAAGGGCCAATTCAACAAATCTGTTACCAGTTGAAAAAAATTATTATCTTTGATGATGTATCACAATTTTTTCAAGATGCATCACAAAAACTTCAAGATCCTTTGTGAAAATTTCAAAATGCATCTCAAAAAATTAAGATGCAAGAGTTTTTTGGTGTTCAACATTCTTTTCAAGTGTATCACAATTTTTTCAAGAGCATCGCTTTTTTTTAAAAATAATGTTGAAGGCGCCTTTGTTTAAATTGTTCTTCGTATTTTTTTCGCCTTAGTAATTAGTATTGTTAGTTTATTTTCCTATTTTGTTATTTATTTTCATTCTGTTTTCTCATGGTTTTTCAATGTTGTTTTTTGATTTTTTAAATATTTCATCCTCCTTTTTTGTTATATTTTGTTTTATTGTTATTGTTTTTTCTGTTAACCTGTTGTTTGAGATTTTGTTTTTTCTTCTTTTATTACTTGTTCCTACTTTTGACAATTTCACGTCTTCATTTTTTTATTTTTTCTGCTTTGTTGTTCTCTCCTGCTTGCTTATATTTCCCATATTTCCTTTTGTTTTTCTAAATTTTTGTTTCTTTATTTTTTCTTCTAATTTATCTTTCCTTTTGTCAAAGTTTTCTATATTGTTGTTGTTTTTCTTTTTTTCCGATTATTTACAATTTTTTCTTTCTTCTTACTATGTTGCTTTTGCTTTTTTTTCTTCTCGTTTTTGTTGTCATTTTACTTGTTCTAACTTATTTTCTTTTTTCTTGTTTTTTGTTATATTTTGATCTATTGTTGTTGTTGTTCTCTATTTTATACTATTTTCTCGATTCACATGTTTGTTTTCTGTGTTTTCAATATGTCTTGTTTCTTCTGCTTTTTTGTTGTTGTTGCTTTTTCGTTTTTCTCCATTGTTTTCGTGTTTTTCCTGATTTTACCAATTTCAGAGCTTTCTTCTTTTATTATACTTTTTGGTGAATTTTCTGTTCTTCATCCATTTTTTGCTTTCTCTCATTTTGTGTGTTCTGTTATTTTCATTCTGCCTCTGTTTTTCAGTAAAATATCAGTTTTTAATTATTTTTCTTTCTGTTTTTTGTTATTTTCTGTTATATTTCTGTGTTTTTCTCTTTTTGTTGTTTTTCATCTGATTTTTTGTGCTTCTTAGTTTTCTCTCCTGGTTTTTTATAAAATATCATTTTTTCTATCTGGTTTTCATCTATTTTCTGCTTATTCTGTTTGTTTTGTGTTATATATTTGTGATTTTTTCTTATTTTTTGCCTCCTTTTTTGTAACATATGGATTTTAATTTTTTTCTTTCTGTTTTGTGATTCACCACACTCCACAGTCACTATCATTATTATCCTACTATAGTAAGCACTGCTAATTTCAAAATTTTTTAGGACGATGATGGCTTTTTTGATGCTTTTCGTTATTGGCATTTTCATTTTGATCGTGAAATTTTTGATTAAAAAATTGCATCAAACTTATGCACCGTTCGATCAGAATTTGTCCTTTTTGCATCAAGTTGTTTTGAACGAAGATTTGTTGTAAAGTATTTCAAGTTTTTATCAGTAAAATATGTAACTCTGTTCTTGCATTCCAATTTTACTCAGAAAAATTCTAACAACAATTTATCTACAATAAATTTTCCTGAAATAACAAATCATTTTTATGTTTACATTTATCACATGCACAACAAGCATAAAGTTTCGTTTTGAGATGTGGCGTAAATACCTGGGTGAAATTTACAAAGCAGACCCAATTCTCGACTGTAACAGTACTGTTGCTCCCTGATCCTGGCCATGTGAATCTGAAAAAACACAAAAAGTTCTACAGTCATCCCATATTAGATATTAAGGTGAAATAATTCCTTTCCTTGTGCAATCATGTGACTCTGGGTTTGGGTGAGCACTATCCCAATAACCAGATTTAAAAGTATTGTTGACAATTTCTTTGAGCAGCTCAAATGCAATCATGTTGCTGCCATCAATGTATCATCCTTCTGTAGCATAGGTGCCTTTGTCAAGTGACGATCTTGTAACAGAGCATATGATTGATCTGAAGTAGTGTGTGAACCTATATCTATTCATTGTTCAATCAATCAACTGATGTACCATTTCATGTTTTACTCACCCACAAGTAATGAAATTATGATAAGCTCTACATTTCAAAATTTCACATCTTTGAAACATCAAATTTTAGAAGAAAATATTGTCACTTTTTAAAAAATCACAATATCTATACTGCTAAAGCTCAGAACTACCTAAAAACTCCCTACACAAATAATGGCATATGATGTCTTCTACATGCTGATAAGAAATTATATGTTGTAAATGACTCGCGTACACCCTCGGCTACCTGGCTGCGGTTCTTGGGGGATCCAATGAGGTACGACCTCTGACACTAACCCAGCAAGAACTCTGAACCTAGGGTACCTAGCCGAAGTGAGATGTACGAAAGGGTTTATTGTTAATAAAACAAGAACAGATGTTAAGTGCCCATGCAATATACAGAATGCAAACACCAAACTCGCCACTGAACCAAGAACTCCTTCATCAGACCCTGCTCAAAGAGCTACAGGGATTCCTGGATACTGAAACATGAGCACTAAGAGGCCTTGCCCTCTAAGGGACTGACTCTACACTCCCTCAATTGAAACTGAGACGGATTACCCGTCTCCAAAACACACTCACTATCCCCTCACTCAAAAACGTCACCAACTGTCCCTCTGCCACACTGGGCTCCCACGAACAACACATTTATAACAGGCAAAGGAAAAGACAATTAATTATGGTGGCGTGCACGTTCTCGCTTTTCTGCTAGGCCACCATCTGCAAAACGATAAATCAACAATAATGAACAAATTGCATGAGGGCGTGCCAAACATCAATACTGCATGTTGTATGCAAAACATTCACGCTGTCCTTTTGTTTATTTTTCGGACCAAAAAAGTTGTGACACTAATCGTCTTGCAGGTTTGTTTACTTGGGGCCACTTCAACAACAAAGAAACTCTTGAAAATAAAAATGTGATGATTGACGCAATAAAAATATGAAAAAACAATGTTTGTTCTGAACATTATCGGTAAAAATCGTGGGCCAATGGTGCCAGATGCTACCTGACTAGACGATAAAAAGTTTATCAAAATATGCCCTCGGGGCCTATTGTCCCGTACAATAAAAAAAGTTTTTTGGAACGAAAACGTTTGCGGCACTTGGGCCTAATTTCGACAATAATAAGAAAAAACAAATTGATCGGCAGCTAACCCCCTGCGGTGCCCTGGGTTTTGTAGTGGGCTGCCCACCATGGCTGGTGATTTATGTCATATCGCCGGCTCCTCCATCATCGATTTTTGCCTTCCACTCCATCCTCTCTGGAGTGGGGGTTTTGTTGAGTAGGTGGTGGGCCCGCTTGACTTTCTTTTTTCTACCACGGCTCCTCCACTGGCCCCTTGGCCAGACACTGACCCCCCCAACGCCTTTGTTATTATCTGCCCCCAGGGAGAAAGGATGCCAGAAGATGTTTTCATGGAACTCTGGTCCCACAGATTTTGTTTTTGATTTTGCTATTAGTTCGTTACTATGGAATTTTATCCCCTTATTTGTTTCGTTTATAAGTGGTATTCGGAAGTTGTTGTCTTTTGTCTCCACAATTGACGCATCCACGTCCAATAGAGTATTTTTTCCCGTCTCTTCTACCACTTTGGGACCTTTTGTCCAATCTTTCTGTGGCCAAACCACAGCTTGGACAAATGAAGTGGTATTTGGAGGTATGTACGTCCTTAATTTTGTCTATATAAAGGTTTCCTCCTCCATTTGGGCCACATGCATGACTTGTTCTTGTTCATCATCACTTTCTAGTTCAGGTACTTCTTCATCCTGAACTTCCTCCTGCATAGGTACATCGTCTAAAAGCACCGGATTATTTGGAATTTGCAGCCCCGGTGGTATTTGTGCGGGGTTTCACTAATCATTTCTCTTTCTACATTTGCTAGGCGTACATGGCCCTTTCAAAAATATATAGCTGCCTGTATACTAGGATGGGTTAGAAAATCTAGACCCAATATAATACCTTCATTCAGGTTGTTTAGTAATGCAAACCCAGCAAGAAAATTTCCAAAACTGGTTCTGATGTATATGAGTGTAGGACCATATGTTGTTAGACGTTTTCCTACAGCTGTTACTACTGAATCTAAGATAGGGAATTTGGTTTTTGGTGTACTCAGCAGTCTCCATGCTGTATCTGTCTTCATGAAGCTAGACTGTGCTCCTGTATTGATTAAAGCTTTAAACTCCTCTCCGCATATTTTAAAGGGAATTAATAACAATTGGCATTTATGAAAATTTTTCAAAAGTAGCTGTTTGTTGTTATTGGCAAATCTAGGGTTCGCTTCTGAAGTAGAGCTGATAGCATTTGCCAAGTTTAGATCATAGTTTTTGATTAGAACTCCATCCAAGGCTATAATCTCTGGTTGATCTTGTTTTTTAGCTTCTTGGGAATTTATTACATTTGCAGAATTATTTGGAGGATTATTCGCAGGTGGCATTGTTGCTGGCGGTGGGACATTTGGTGGTGCCCGTGGGACATTACTTTGTCGATAATAATAGCCCCCATTTGGATTTTGTTCCGTATTATTATTATATGGCAGCCTTTGGCTGAAATTACCAAATCTGGCTTGTCCATGATTTACAAATGCACCGGGATGATCAAAATTTCAATTATACATATTGTTGCCACGATTCCACGACCTTCCCTGATCTGTGGGCTGAATCAATTCAGGGTGAAGAATAAAACAATTTTCCGACGAATGGCTATTCGATTTATGATACATACAATAAGGTCAGCAGTATGGATTTCCCAAAACTCGATTAGGTAATCTGTTGTACGGCACATTGCTGTCATTGTTGACTCCCCAACAATTAAGAGCTGGAGGGCCCTGATTCCTGATCGCATCATTGACAATTTTTATGATATCCTGGTGGGACAAAGGGTCTTGAAAAGCTGGCGGTGGTGGAGGGATAGGTTGAGGTCTTGGAATTTGCTGCAGTTGATTACCAATGTTATCTTGATAGCCAATCTGCAAATTATTAAATCTTCTGTTTTCATAGACTGGATTCAACCGATCATTTTCACCATCTTCTTGGTCTTCACTGAATTTCTTCCAGGCCGTCGTGTCAGCTTTCAATTTATTTAAGAATTCAGCCAAAGAAGGGATATTTTTGAATTTGTGAAGCGGACCCCCCCTTTCCAGTTTGGACATATACCAGAGCTTTGTGAAAATATGTTTCAACAATTATTCCGTTTCTTTCATTTTCCATTTTTTTCCTAATTCAATAAATGAACGTACATTTTTATCCTTTGCAAAAAGTCTTTCGTGCTCTCCCCTTTTCGTTTCTTCATATCATGTAACTCCCTTCTGAGTGCTGGAGTGTCCATTTTACGGGAGATCATTCTGATAACACTTGCTTTTCCTTCCTCATAGGTACCATTTTTATCCACATACTTCGAGGTTTCAGTCTTCTGTGTCTTCAGGCTTGAATGTGCCTTTCAAAAATGCGAAAAAATTAAGTATCTGGGCTGCTTCCATTTTGTAAGATATTTCTTTGTTTTTCATTCCATTTAGAATTATCTTCATTCTTTTTTGGGGATCTTCATAATATCGTCCATATTCATGTCGAATTTGAGGGATACTTCCTGCTATAGGTTGCTCTCTTATGGGATCCCATGATGTTGTTGGTATTTCATCTTCCATATTTCTCTGTTGGGCATTGTGAGCCTGGGCGAAATGGTTTTTGAATCAATTTATTTTGTTTTCGAATCTTCGGTCTAAATGATCTCTGACTGATTCAGACTGTGGCATTCCCATATCTTCATTATTCATCATTCGATCTTCCGATTTTTTGTCCATTTTTCTCATGAGCTCTGGCATTTGTTTTTCTACTTCTTCCATGATCTTTTTTTGCATTTTGTTGCTCCTGTTCTCATAGTCTTTCTTCTAATACTTTGCGTTCCGCTCTTTTTTTCATGAGTTGCTTGAGTATCTCCTGTTCTCCCAATGCCATATTTGTTCTCTTTATACTTGCGGCATTCCTTGATTTATCCATTGTTCTTTGCATTGATTCAAGGATGGCCAGAGTGGCTACATCCTGAATATTTCCTTTCTTTAGCCTTTCCATTCCATTTCTTGTTTTTGTTTCAAGGTCCATCTTTGCATCCATTTCTGGTATTTTCAGTGTCAGTCGTGGATTGTAGGTTAATATCAAATGTGCCTCTGATGCTATACCAATTTTTTCAAATGATGATGAACCCAAGGACGCTTATGCCCTCTGGTCCACATAATCCTGCATATCTGCATCCATAGTTTGATTTTGATCACTGTCATCTGGTAAATTTGCAAATTTCTTTGTCACCTGCTCGATTGTTTCTTCCATATTTGCCATTTGTTCGGCATTGTCTTCCCTTGTCAACTCGGGTGGCAATGAAATTAGTTTTGGCCATCTCACTAGTTGTTTACAGATGGTTAGTTTCGGCTTTGATGCTTTCTTCATAATTTACCTTTGTAGCTGCACAAGTCAACAGTGTTGTAAATGACTCCTGTACACCCCCGACCTCTGATGCTAACCTGGCAAGAACTCTGAACCTATGGTACCTAGCTGAAGTGAGATGTACAAAAGGGTTTATTGTTAATAAAACAAGAACAGACAAGAACTACCTATACCTGCTAACGTTTCATACACAGCATGTGGTTGCAAAGCCATATCTGATTGATAATTAATTACGTCCTTTACTATATTCTCTAACTTATTTGTTTTATATACATACTGCTTTAACATTGCGAGAGATGCTGGTACATTCGCCAATTGATCATGAAATATGGCGGGGCTATTAAACTGAAATAACTTTGATTTCCTCTTCCATATGATTTCCAGTGGTACCTTACTAACATGTACTATACCACTATTTGTAGTGCAATTTGACCCATTTTTGAAAATACCAATTGTGTGATGATTACAGTCCACCTCTGAGCTGTTATCAACGAGATCACTTCCACCCGGTAGTACGTACTTTATTTTCCTATCCTCCAACTGTACTGGCAAATATTTATAGCGTACTTTGTCAACTTTATAATCACTATACATTTTTACAATATTGACTTTTCGACACGGCCAAATAGTCAATACTTCACCAGTGAACTCTGCAGTGATGTCAGTCCTTTGTAGGTATGCTCGAGCCCCCAACGTAGCATCCAAATGCAAAAATTGCCAGACTAAGTCAAGATAACCTTGTGCATGATGGCATAGTTCCATCCACGTCCTTCTAAAATTATCATTTTCTGCTTGTACTAGCTTATACTCCAAATAATTTAACTTCGCATTAATTGGGTCATAATTTATTGCCTTATCTTTTACTTTAGTCGGTTTTGGCTTTGGTGTGACCATAAATTTCTTTCCATGTATTTTTATTACTATTCCCTGTGTTGTTTTCAATGCATCCGTGAATTCTGTTTTACATTCCTGATATGGTACCATCAATTCTAGAGCCGCTTGAAGCTCATCAATTACTACGTGCTTATTACTTAAAATTGATATATACCGCCCTTTTAATTGTACTGGACATATATCCATAAATTTTGTTCCATTCCATAGGATTATACCATCATGGGATTTACAATAGCTCATTTCAGGCTTGCAACCTCCGACATCACCCAGGTCAGTAAATAATGTGTGACTTTCCCATGAAGCTACCTGCCCTTCTTCTATGAATAGATTTCTTGAAGTTTCACATTTTTCTGAACAACACCACTTGTATTTTACCTCTAACGTTTTATTTGTGGTCCACAAGCCTTTCGTTTTTTCGATTAATGCGGATCCTTCGTACTGCTTTACTTCGTAGGCTACTTTGCATGCCTCTTCAGTTATTATTTTCACGTTTACTGTATCCCTGACTATTCCTTTTGATCCCAAAAATCCAGTAAAAGTACACACAGTTCTTTCACGAATAAAACACTTATATGCCTCAGTATGTGTAGGTTCAGTCCTAGGAATATACACACTAATGTTCACTCGGTAGGGCTTTTCCTCATTTTTCAAAGGTGGCTTACATTCCACTTTTTGAGGTACCTCTAGGGGATGCCCACTTTTAGATAATCCGCATATTTGATAAGCATCAGTACCAATATTTTTACAAAAATATAAGATTAAAACGATTAATAATATACTAATTTTCAATTTTATAATCTGTCTTTCTGGCGGTGCCATTTTCCTATCGATTTCCTCATTATTCTCCTGAAATTGTATACATAAGTATGGAATGCTTAATCCTTGTATTTTTAATTGTTTACTATCATTATTTTCGTCCACTTCGGATTGTCCTTTTTCGCTCGAGCTCGGTTCATCGTCCGAGCTTTCCTGCCTTGCTGTTTCTTGGAATTTTATACGCAATTTAGCAATTTTTCTTTCCAGCGATTCGTGCGATTGGCACCATAGACATGCCTGACCACTCACCTCGGTTTGTGTGGCTGCGTCTTTCGTATCAGTATCTATTTCATGACCAGTTAATACTTTTGGACATTCTTCCTGGCTGTCTAAACTTTTGTTTTTCTCATAGTTCTTTACAAACTCTTCCAGATCAAAGCCTAACGCATCTTCGAAAAGGTCACTAGAACGTTCCCCTAATCCGAACCAAGTATGAAATAACCCTGGTACAAATCCTACTAGTGGCCAAATCTGATTACTGCAGCTATGTGCTGGATGCGGCAATTCTCGTACAGTACTCACATCTCTCAAATCAGCTGAATTCGTAAAATCTGTTATTCCAAATTTCCTACCTTCCTCATCTGACAATTTTTGATCCACTTTTAGCCCATTTCTCGCCTCAATTTTCTGTCCAGATTTCAAAAATTCTTCTGCTTGCTTGCAATGTACTTTGGTTTTGTCTATTTCCCAGGCGATATTCATGTTATTAAACTTTTCAATAAATTCACTCATACTTCCAAATTCTCCAAATTCTTCCTTATTCGGGAAAGGGATACTGAGTTCATCCATTTCTGGGCTCTCACCACAATCATCTCCGCCATGTTGCAAATGAAATGAAAAAATGGGGACTACTTTATCCCTTGGTTTTTGCCGTTCAATTTGATTTTCGATAGAGCTATATTTTTTCGAAAATTGGTCGATATCCACGTCTTCCACATCATCTAAAATATGGTAGGAGTGGTAACCATCCTCTATTACATTGCACTTCATTTCAGATTCCCTTTTCTCGATTTCTCTCAACAAAGCTTCATCATCACAGTCAATATGGTTCAAATTGACCCTCCTCTTATCCAATTGGTATGCTGTCCGGTCTACTGCTTGCTCCCTCCTACCTTGATTTATAGCAAAATCATGTCCTACTCTATTCTGATTTCCAGGAAACTGATTCCTATTGTTAAATTTAAAATTATTGCGTTTCAAAATTGGGCAATTTTCTTTCTTGTGACCACCTTCGCGGCAATAGTTGCACCGATTTTGACAGTTTCTGGCCAAATGGCCGATTTCTCCACAGGTATAGCATAGCAATGTCTTGCAAAACTGGGCAACATGCCCCTTCCTGCTGCAGTGGGTACATACTTTCTCCGATAGCGGCTTCGCCTGCTCTTTCAATAATTCAGTGAGACTTTTCAATTGTTCCTTTATTTGGTGTATTTCGTCCGTTCGTGCCATCGCCATTCTTGAATTATCCGTATTTATAGCAACCGAATTCTGAAACGGGACCATACTTAAGTCTTCTCTAAAGATCTGCGACTTTGCGTACCTAGCTGCCTTGACCACTTCTGCCAGTGTGGGGAAATCCCTGTATTTCAATCCTTGATATATATTTCCGTTTACGCCCCTTATAAAAATGGGTTTTATAATAGTTTCTCTAGCTTCCTCATTTAGATTAGGGTATGCCAACCTAGCTAACTTTTTTAGTTTATCCAAGTATTCCATAACACTTTCATGTGCTTTCTGCTTCCTGTCATAAATTAATTGCTGATGAACGTCACTGTCTCGCTCATCCGGGTACATATCCTTTAGTCCCTTTAGTAAATCCTTGAAATTTTTCCCAATATCTGGATTCCTTTTTACTTCCTTAAATGAAGCTAATCCAAAAATGCTACCTTATATGTATCATCAAAATCATCAATCCCCTGTAATTTCATAAATTGACCTAATCTTTCTGCCCAGTCAGTGATCGATTCTCCAAAAGATCCAGAGAAGGGAGGTGGTGGCCTGAATGCTACTAATGAATTCAACCGGAACAATGAATTTCTCAAATTTATATCCTGAGTTCCCTCTCTCTCTTCAATTTTTACTCTCAAGTCTTCCAAATTTTTTGCTATCGGAGTTGTCAACCCCTCTAAAGCCTTCTTTACCGTTTTTTCCAGAGCCTTAGCTTCTTCTGACATTTTTACCTTTCTAGTCTGTATGGGAGTTCCAATACTTAATCGTGCTTTCTCAATAATCTTACTAAATTCGTCGTATTCTGTCAATTTGGTATCCGTTTTACTTGTGTCTTTTCATATTCTATTCCTCAAAATCCTTAAAGTATTGAATTCCTTCGATTCTATACTTTACTTACTTCCAAGAGATTATTTATCCTGACTTTCCTTGAGTGAACTGTACCTGCTTTCACTGTGAATACCTTACTTAATTTCCAATACTTCCAGATAAATTACTCCTTACTGTACCTTTACTTAATTTAGGAATCCCTGGTTCCTGCTTTTACTAGGTAAATATGATTATCCCCTATTTCTAATGAATACTTAATTACTATCGGCTTCTTACTGTAGCCAATTTTTTTTTCTTTAAATATCTTTCCTTAAATTTCCTTAGTCCAAAATTTCGAACCTAACTATTCTTGCAGTTAGTTTCCTGTCCTACTTTGTATCAGTGCTTTCCTGATTTACTTCCTTTCAATGATCAACTTTTTTGTTTCCCAGATTGCCCCCCAAATTTGTCACGCTCTTGATGACAGGGTTCGTTAAGCTACTCAAGAGTTCAGACCGAGACCACTTCTTTCTATCTAACTATTTATTAAGTAGCACAATTAATGATACTCACTTAAAACAATCCAACGATTGTTTAGGATTTTACAGTAAAGCGCGCTCGAGTGCACTAATGTATAAAAAAATAGAAGCGAAAGCTGAACTGATTTTACGATTAAAGAATCGTACTTATATATTGCTTCCTTATCAGTGATAATTCTATTACGTTGCATTCTAACAATAAAGAATAATATTAACTCGCCATAAATTCAATATTATAACCTAATTAATTAGTTATGACCTAATTAAAGTTTCACTTGTCAAACAAAGGTCATTCGTGACGAAGCTGATAACAATTAGTTTCAAAAATATTCTAAACAAACATCACAAAAATTATAACTAGCTTGAGGACAAAGTCTAACATTAACAAATTATTTCAACGTGCAACAGGGTTTCCCTGACAACTGTGCCCCTCACAAAGTATACATTCTTATCCATGCTGGATCTTAGCGGATAGAAGAGAATGAGCAGCAACCAGAGCATCACATCATAGGTGCATCCCTGCGATAGCCTACACCTCACTGGGTGCATCCCTGCGATAGCCTACATCTCGCCCTGAAAATTTTTCTTTGTTCTAGATTTTCGTATAGGATATTCAATGTCGGAAACTTCACACATCAATGATTTCCAGTCACCATACTGTCGAACAAACCACAATCAAAGAAGGCTTCATCCGTCAACAACCCAATGGACCTTTTTGACCACTCGCTGTCAAACCCTGAAATCACCAAGGACCATGGACATGCCGCGCAACCCTCACCACCAACCAGAGCAAGGACCGGGATGCCCTTTTTGGAAGGACCGTGGTGTCATGTGCGGCTCAGTTTCTCCAACGTCATGTGATCCAAATCATGTCGATATTTTGTTTTCCTCCACGTTTTATTTACAACTCATTCATTTTTCGTTTGTTTTGTTCATGATTTTTTCTGCACATGCATTTTGTGTTCGTTTTTATATTTTTCATGCATTTTGTGTTTCGTTTTATTGTATTTTTATTTCTTTTTCACACACGGGCTACAGTATGCCCTTTAGCTATAAACTTCCACCAAACGCGCTCCACAAGCACATGGCTATTTTTGGTGCATTCCATGCACCTCTTATCGCAAAAATTAGCATCATTTTTGTTACCCAAAAACGACTAGCTAAGAAGTTTTAGTTAAAGATGCTCATATGCTTAGCATAGGCACTGCAGTCGGCCTCAATGCTAAACGCATGTGAGCGAAAAATGTCTATGTGCGCATAGGCATCTTCTGCATCGCCTCTAGCTGCAGAAGTTAGCTTGGACGCCAAGAAACTCCGCCCAAGCTGGTGCTGTAGCCAAACATGTCCTTAAAAAGACATGCTTCTTTAACTTTTCACCCACTTTTGGGTTCACCCAAGCTCCCGTTCGGTTGTCTTAACTCCGTGTCCGCCGCTCCTCAAATTTACATATTTTTATATAGTTGTCTGCGTCCATCGCCTTTTTACTTAAAATAAATTTGCATAACTCTCTATACTTACTGCATACGCCGACTATTCTACCTACCGTACCCCCCGCTCATTCATGCCAGGTTCCCGACTGCCCCTATTAATAGAAAGTAATCGAGAGTCGCCTCCGGATGGCCAACACCCGTTGCCAAAGAACCGAGTGAATCCCATCCCCATACCTTGTCCGAAAACCCAAAGTTCCCAGGGACCTGCAGCCTGTTCTCAAGGGATCGTCATTATTGTGGGATATTTTTGGGGAACCCTTCTTAAGTCGGTTTCCCAGGTCTCCCCTGATAGGTAGGGCTCTCACCTCTCAGGTTTGGGCTAAAAAGGGACTGCCTGGTTCACAATCGGGTCCCACAAATTGGGTCATTTTAGGGGTGACCTTGTCCCCACTCTCACTGAGCAGGATTTGGGGATTGTCACACCTAACCTGGGGGGGGTTGTCTATTACCCTACAGCAAGACCCAGGACAGCACCAGAGTATGCTATAGGCCTCCCTATAGCCACCACTCGCCGGGTTAGGCCCCCAAATAATGGGAAAATCGCTAGTGTCCATCAGGAGTCATAGCCTATTACTCACTGTAATAAGATCAAGCTGATATGGTTCACCATCAATGTGACTGGGAAACAACGTTTTCTACCTGACCGGACACCTATTACCCCCATTAGTGTGACAAATATATGTGATCAAACAAATGACTCAGGAGTATCTGCAGAAGTGTTGAAATCACTAAAAAAATTCTGCATGAAGCCTAAAAAGTCCATACTGTACATTTCTACATATATTCCTAGTGAAACCTGGCAACATTCACAGTAAACAAGAACTCTATCTTCCTATAACATCTAAAGATGGTACTAGTTATGTATCTTTAGCGTGTGATAAAGACAGTGGAAAATTGTTCTATATTTAGCTACAGTCTGACACTGACAAACTCAAGATATTTATCAAAAGTCAAGTTTGTCTTCTGCATCAACAATCTCTCCATTTTCTTGCTAGAACATGGCCTGCTTAATGGGATATCAAACAGCAGAATTGTTATCAACCAAGAATCTTTTGATTTTATTGATTTTATGATTTTCTACAGTAATCAAAATTTATTGTCTATCCAGCCAAAATGCAAACTAAAAAAATGACCCTAGATTAAGAGTGTGCACCTGTTTATGGGGCATGCAACCTGTTCTACACTCATTTTTGAAGTCTTCAGTGGATGAAAGTCTTAAGTAAAATTTGTGCCATGGTCTAAGATAATCATTGATTATCCAGACAGAACACTAAGCAGTACATGATGTTGTAACAGACCGAGCCATAATGGACTGATCTTTTCCTTTTGGTTGGCATGTATGTTATGGAGAGAGCATTGTGCATCATTGCATTGTTGATTAAATTATGCATGAACCACATTTTGATGTCTGATGTGATGTCCTAATTGGATCATATGTAATGTTGAACTAATTCAAAGTTGGCTAGAAACCATTTCATGGGGGCTTTCTGAATATGGATCTGCTGTTTTGCAACCAAAGTTTGGGCTGATAAAAAAAAGAGATAACAAAATTTTATAGTACAATTCTATCCCATTGAGATACAATTGCTATAGTATTGGTAACTGTGGCTGTTGAATCTTTTTTGTTTATATCATTTATCAAACAAAACTGCTTTATGCTTCTGCTTCTAATAGAGATTCCTGTTTCATTCAGGAATCTGACTCTAATAGCCTCTCATGCATGATCGAAATTCAACTTTTGATCATTCATTTTGCTGTTTCTGTTCCTCTATTTTTCCTATTTTATTTCTCCTTTTTCTTCCATTTTACTTTATTTCATTTTTTCTTTTCCTGTCACTTCTTTTTTGTGACAGCTTATTGCTGACTGACTATATCAGAACATTGGCCTCAACAGCTTACAGGTCTCTATGAGTAGTATAGGGAGCTTGTATGCTCCAGTTTCTATACATAACATAATTACAGTAAACAACAGCATTCTTGTTCTCTTACTGTACTTTTATCTAATTATGTTTGCCCAGTTTTGATTGGTGCTTCTAGCACTGCACTTAGAAATTGTATCTCTCAATAGTTTCAACTATTGCACATCTTAATTTGTTCTTTTATCTTATATAGTTTAGTAGACATATTTGAAGGCTACACTATGTTTTTTTGTGTGGAATGATGCTGTTAGGTCGTAGATGACCAGGGCACACTGAGACTGATTATGTGCAATATATTACCTCCTGGCAATGCTGGCCTTAGGGTTTTTTAACCTACTGAATGAAATTTTGAACATAGTGTGCTAGCTTTAGCTTTTGGTTTTCATGAGTGTTAATTAGGTTTCACTTATTACAATTGCTTTGAAATTTTTCACAGCCCAAATATTCAAAGTCCAGCCTTTTACAATGACATGATCTGAAAGTTTCGGTGGTGCTACCTGCAGTAAAGATTGGAGGCAACACAAGGAATTCGAAAAGAAGCTGCATTTTTCAATATGTAAACTGTACTTTTGTACTCTGATGAAAGACATAGACTGAAGCACTATCTGGATGAAGGTTGTGCAAAAATACATGAAAAGTTGCCAGTTTTTGTGGTAAAAATTTCTCCCTAAAAAGATTTTTGTTGATTATAGTACAGATACAAAGAAGCTTGTAAAAAACAGTGGCCACAAATAAGGTTTTCAAAAATCATTTTTATTACATCAACAATTTAATTAGATTAATTATATGTTGAGTGCCCTTTCCTTTATATTTTATAATGTGATAAGGAAGTGCAAATTTCAAAGGACCATGCTATTAATGAAGAAAAATTCTGAATATGCATCTTTAGGGCAGAATGTCTTCCCATGGGGAAACATAGGAATTTTGGATCAGAAGCACTTTCACTAACCCATATCTGTTAGCCTACTACTGTGTTCTGTATTGCAATATTCAAGTTTCACACTTATAGTATTGGGTATCTGTGGCATATGAAGCATTTGTGGTGCATGAGGCACTTGTTGTGCTAGTAAGGTTAATGGTGCCTGTGGCACATGAGGCATTTGTTGAGCATGAGTTGCTTGTGGAGCATGTGGCATTTATGGTGTTTGCAGAGCAAGTGAATTTGAACAGAAAAATTGACACTGTTGCAACAATTTTTCAAGGAGAAAGTTAGGAAACTTCCTGATTCATGCCTAGTTTTCTGCAGGAGAAAGCAATTATAGATGTCCTTAATCCTTAATTTATTTACGTCATTGTTAGAAGGGAATTTGTAGCCCAAAAATGAAGGAAAATAACTTCCTGACCAGTTCTATGCAAGTATTGGAATTCTTCCAAGATGTTATTTCTCTTCAAATCATGTAAACCATTTTCTCTATCAGTTTTTCTTATCTCACTGACAGGGATAGACGAAAATAAGGTAGACACAACTTTATATAAATTAGTGTGTTGAAAGTATCTATTATGTTTCTATTGAAGTTTTGACATAAAACTTTCTAAAAGTCCGTCCTTAGAAGAGACTAATTCAGAATAATTTTAGTATGTTATATCATATGTTATATTATTGTACATTCTGTTACATTATGAATCAGGGTAGCACAAGCCAGGAAACTAAGAATTTTATCAGGGAGATTGGAATTTCGTCCCCAAATTTTTGTTTAGAATCATTTAAAATTTTAGTCAGTTCATATATTCAAGACAAAAATAGCAGGGAAAAATATTCAAGTGATAAACTACATTGTTTGTCAATTTAGGCATTGAAATCACCACAGAAGTATTAAAACAAAGCTTGAAATTCCAAAAAATATTCAACAAGGCACATTCACAAAAACATTGGGAGATAAGTTGTTATTATACTATTCATTGATTATCTAACTCATTTAGACAGGCTTCATGGTGCCTACTGGAGATTTTCCATTCAGAAAAGCTTAGAAACTGATGCTAGAACTAATGGATTTCTGAATCATGTAGAAGTCTTGAAAAAGTTTTTCACTTCCAGGCATCGACTTCTGCAGCAGAATACTTTATAAAACATTTCTATAGTGATGAATGTTTATATTTTTAAATCTATATATCTACAAAACGTTCATATTTCTATATCTAAATATCTACATAAAAACATCATGAACTTCCTGCCTGTACTTTTTCTGAATTCAAATCAAGTTAGAAATGAAAAAACACCAATTTGACTTTTCGAATTCCTTGGAACTGAGGAAAAACAGGGGATGCTTTCTAACACTGGCTCAAATATGTGACCCACAAGTCTCATCAGAATTCAAGTACACGTGTTGACTTAATCAAAAGAAAATCAAGTATTCTGGCCAGAGTTTCTAATCGGAACTACTTTTTGAGAAACTGATCTTCATCTTAGAATTCAAACTTTCAAAGTCCAACACCAATGTGCAAATGATCTTGCAAGTCACTAAAATTATGGGCTCCTGGCAATGATCTCAGGGGTATACACTTGTTCAAACATACCAAAAGGAGCTGTGCATGTCAGTCTGAGCCAACTTTGAGTGCTTGGCAGACTGAAGTTATATTAGTTGGGAAATTCACTGTAGTTGCTGCAGGGAGCAAAGTATGTTTGACAGTTTTACCAAAAATGCTACTCATTCTGAACCATCTGGCTATTCAAAGTGAACTCAATTTTTGATGCAGATTTTGATTGGGCTCATGATTCAAATGTTTGATCCACTGTCTCAATGTCTGAATTTATTAATGCAGAACCATCGGAGGTGCTGATATGGAGCTAGTGGGCTTGTCCTTGTGAAAATTTCCTTCATATTTTTTTAAGGTTCATGATCCGAGTTTCACACTGTTGACTATGCATATCACATTTTGTGATGTCAAATTACTAGATGAGACATACCCTTGCGGAAATGAAATCCAGGTTCACTATTTGCATGTGTTTCAATGATAAATTTGATGCACATTTTTTATATAAACATTTATTGGCGAAAATTATAACATTAAGAAGCAACAAAATCGTCAATTTGTTCCACGGCAATCACTCTTTTTCATCTTCGCCAGCAGTGGCTAATTTCAGCATCTAAAATAAAGCATGAAAAGATAAAGATACCGTTTGATGAGAATTGCACAGCTTACACTTTTACATTTTCTTATTCCATTATTTGGCTGCTGTGATGACCACTTTCCAAGCTTTCCTTGTGGACTGCATTGATCGCAGGTGAAGTGGCATTGATCCCAGCCAATGTGGTTTCATGTACATGTACAAATGGGGGGGGGGAACCCTGCCACCACCGCTGCAGCCATTGTCATCTACTTGAGGCAAAGAAGGATCTTTAGATGAAAAACCAGCCACAGAGGCGGCCATGCAGTCCCCATCCACGCCAGCGACAGATTTGCTGAAAAAAAATTGCATGATATAGAAATAATTAAAGCTATGTCTTAACTTGGCCACCTTTTCTTTATGGTGTTTATATCATGCCATCAATTTGCATCTATTTACAATATGCAAGAGGACACTTCAATGTCAATCCCTTCGTTTTTCAAGTTCATTCTACTTTATTTTTTATTTTCTGTATTCATTTCATGTTTTAGCTTATTGTTCTCCCCTGTTGAGATGGACACAAAGTTAAGATGGGCGCTGAAGTAGGACTGTACAATAAAAACCAGCTTATGTAACTAAAAATGCACTTACCATCGTGGTTTTTTCTTAGTTTTGGAGGCGCATGATCTGGATCTTCACTAATATTTAATTTTGTTTTCATGGCTCTGAAAGGATAAAAACTATGGTAAAAATAAAAATGATAAAAACTGATTTCTCAAGGCTGATTGGAGTCTGATTTGCCCCAGGCGTTTCAACTGAGGCCCTGTTTCCAATTTCAGATTTTTGTTCCATATTATATAAGAACTAAAAAAACAAATTTGAATTTCAAACTGCTAAGGTGGCAATCAATACTTGCAAAATCATGCAAGTTTCATCTACAGTAACTGTAGTGCAATAATGGAAATCTCTCAGTGAATGTTCAAACCTACACGTCTTAAAGTGTAAACTGAAAGTGTGAATAGTACCAGAGAAGGACAGAACCCAAGTTCTGCTCTGCCTAACAAGTAAATGACAAGATGATCAATTCATTCAACATTTCAGCTGGAGCTTCAACAGGATCACAGATTAAGGCCACTATGGACTCCCGAACAATCAAAAGTGGAGCGAACTGGGTCGAAATTGTCAAGAACGCTTTTCTTAGACTTCTTGGAGCTACAGCTTATTGTTACAAAAGTTGTTTATGGGGCAATATGGTCTAGTAGCAGCCTGAGACACTTATTCCCAGAGTTGTGAGCCACACATTGCTTTAATTATGAAAAAAAATCAAGATTCCTGCATACAATGCAAGGCATATGCATCTTGTTGGACCAATCAAGCTACTTCTAATTTTTCAAAAATTGATCTTTATTTGTCAGTTGAACTCTGAGGTTCAATCTAATCAGCTGCTCAAACCTCAGAGTTTAACCACTACAACTAATGGAACACAGAAAATCTGAGAAAATGGTCCATATGTGTCAGGACAGCTAGCTCCACACCTGCACCTCTCATGGTTGTAAGTCAATAAAGTCAGACATTGAATCAGTGCATCTTAACACTGGGTCAAACGTTTGAATCACAACCCTCACCAAAATTGAGGTAAACCTGTTGACTTAATGAAAAAAACATTATTTTCATAGTGACCCAACCAAAAATTGGCAGAATGTTTCTTTGCAATTGTAATGCCCTCTGGCATAAGTTTTATTCCACCATGCCCTCTATTTGTAACCCCTTCTATGATTTGTCTATTTCCCCAATCTGAAACAATCGTTCAACAATTTGCAGCAATCTACTAACTCAAATGGTAGATTACTGTAGTTCCAAAAATATCAAATTTTGCAAGTCTGATGCAACATCTTATGTTATATTAGCATGTTGTTTTTATGTTATATAATAAATAATAATAATAATAAATAATAATAATAATAAATGTTTATTTAACCATTATTATTACCCATAATCCGATCCAATTTAATATCCTATCTGATATCCCAAAACTCTCAATTTTTGAAATAAGTCTTTCAATTTTCAAAATAAGAAACATGAGCTCCAGCTCATGAACTCATGTCTTTATACCTTGGCTTATAAACAAAACTCTCTTGACCTCCTTTAAACTTGGAAAAAGTTTTCAAGTCAGCTAATTTGAATGATAAGTTAGAGAAGCACAGCTCAAGTGCTAGTAGATTCCAGCTGATCTGTTGCTTGAATCATAGATTGAGGTCACTATAATGACACAAGGTTGGGGAGTGAGAAAACTTGTTAGTAACTGTCAGGCACGGTTTCCTCATACATAGTGCAGCTATGGTCTACTGCTACAAAAGTTGATCAATGACTCAGCATGTGCTAGCATGTTCCTGGAACACACATGCACCGGCATCAGCAACAGTGAGCTAAAAGTGTTAATCCAGTTATCAAAAATATCAAGATCTCTGCATAAGGAATGAAGCTACAGGTCGTTTTCTCGAAACTGTCTTTATCTATCAACTGAAACTTTTGGAGTAACATATGAATGTGCAAATCTTCAGAAAATCAAATGGAAACATGAGCTCCAGCTCATTAACTCATGTCTTTATACCTTGACTTATAAAAAAACTCTCTTGACCTCCTGTAAGCTTAGAAAAAGTTTTCAAGTCAGCTAGTTTTAATGATAAGTTTGTCACCAGTTTTTCCACAATAAAGTTCTGCATTGTAAAGATAGCTTGTTGCTGCGTCACAAAGTGTTGTAGTGATTGGAAATTTTGTAAAGATTTTGGCACTATTTTTTGCTTTAGATTTTTATGACCACCTTTTTAGTTTCATGTCATAATTTTACTTACTTTCATTGCATATTTACAAGGTTTAGCCTTCATGTACTGCTTCAGGCCTGTTCGGCCACAGTAAGGGATCATTGCTTCATCAACCGTAACACTTTTTGAACATACAAATGCTGCCTGAAAGAATATAATAAATTAACATCAGAATCATCACAAAAATGAAAATCTCACCTGGAAATTCTGAATAAATGATTCAAAAACAAATCGGATTTTCGAAATTTTGTCTAAATCATCCTTTTTTCTTTCGCTAATTTTGTCAAAATTAATAAATTGTCATAATTTTTCAAATCTAAAAGTCATGAAATGTTACATTTGCAAAAGATCAAACTTTTCTGCAAACCATGAGCGTGAAAATGTTAGTGAAATCGCTATTTCCCCCTCTAAGGCATCACGGGAAAATGCCCGTCAAATTGGTGGATTGCCTTTAATTCCAAGATAAATAAGGGCTGCAAAAAACTGAAAATGAATAATAAAATTTACATACTAATATCTCCTTATGAACCTACTGCTTACATTTCAATTTCATTTGTTTCGTTGAAATTTGAATCTTTAGTTTTAGCATATTTGTTTGTGCAGTCAATGATCCTTCAAAACAAATAAATTCATAGCATAAATTATAAATCTTCAAAGATTGGGATTTACCATTTGACAATATTCGGCCTAATAAGCTGGTTAACAAATTTGTATAGTTTTGTGATGTTTGGCAATAAAATTGATGGGCTAGGTCCAGGGTCAGGAACATCTCTTGCCTAATAATAATTAGGTGGACTAGGAGCTGAATTGAAATTTCCTGACCACTGGTAGCCATCATGTTCATAATTATCTGTTTTTGATTCATAATTTAGTGGCAAAAACTACAACAAATACATAATATTCTGAAGATACCTGTAATTTGGGGGGGGTTGGAGGATGCCCCCCAGCCTTACTGGACCCAGTAAGCAAATGTGGGTACACCCCCAGCCTTGGATACCCCAACCCGCCAACCCCTGACCCAGCTCAAAAAATTGGCAAAAAAATGGCCTTTTTTGGGCATTTTTGAAATTTTTCAAAAAATTGGCCTTTTTTGACCCCCCCCCCGGATTTTAGAAAAATTGGGTAGTCCTCCTGTGAATTGTGAATTTACCCCTCCCACCAGCCGACCTGAGGTCTTACAGGTATGATTCCGAAAACTTTTCCACCACCCACTGGCTGTAAAGAATGGCCAGTAAAAATTGCACATACTCCAGGTATATCATCATCTGTGATCGCCATTTCTCTTTCTTCATTTTTGTCTACTAGTGGCGGTAAAATGGGATCATCTTCATCAAAATCATCCTCCTCTGAATCCAAACCAAAAGGACTTTTGCACCTTCCAAATATTGGAAAAAGATCCGGTCCATCATCAATAGCGGCACCTATATCTGACTCCTCAAATGAATCTTCCATACCAAAAATTTTCAGCTAAAAAGCTTTAAAAAACATGATAAATGCTGCAGAGATAATCAAGGAAGCTTTCATTTGAATATTTCAGCAAAAAAATTTGGCTAAATCAAGACCAGCAATTGGGGGAACCCCACTCCCCACTCGGATTATCCAGTTATCCCCTCCCCCAACTCGAAAAATTGGCCAAAAATTGCATAAAAATGGCCTTTTTTGGCTATTTTTTGGGGAAATTTTCGAAATCGGTCGGAAGATCTCCAGAAAATTGACTTTTTTTCAACGTTTCTTTTACCCCCCCCCCCTCCCCCAGCCGGACTGGACCCAGTAGGCAAATGTTGGTACCCCCCAGCCTCAGTACCCCCCAACTCGAAAACTTTCCCAAAAAATGGCCTTTTTTTGACATTTTTTCGGAAAATTTTCGAAAAATTGGCTTTTTTTCAACGTTTTTTGACCCCCCAAGATTTTGGAAAAGTTGGGTACCCCCCTATGAATTTTGAATTTACCCCCGCCACCCAGCCGACCTGAGGTCTTACAGGTATGCCCCCCTCCCCCAGCCCACTGGGGGCCTTAGAAGTATCGCCAGATTATTATAATTTATGACAGAGCATCAAAAAAAAGTGGAAACAGGATCAACATAACCCTAAATATTTTGAATCTAAAAGATGATAATATAAAAAAAGGTGGTTGGCGCAGTTTAAAAAAGCTGAGGAAAAAAGATCATAAAAAATCGATGTTTGCCCAAATTTGATAAAATGACAGCGCATTGTGATCAAAATTCTTCGTAGAATGCTCCTATGTCATCAAAAACTACATATAGGTGATCGCCGTCGAGTTTTGAACAAAAAACTGGAACACATTACTCAACAGGGGGGGGGGGTCAGACCCAAAATTTGGAAAAAAAACGAGCATCGCCAAGAGATTCCATTTTCTACAGTACTCTCGAACACGATGAATCTTATGCAAAAAACCGCATAACTTTATCATCAATACTCAGTTTTTGACACAATTTCGAAAATTTTGCTTGTTTTGCACGGGCAAAGAAGGGTTAAACTTCATGCAGCAAAATCGCAATTTTTCTTCAAAAAACCGATTCATAATAACAATTTTGGTGAAAAAAATGTCGGAAATGTGAATCTTGGTAGAAAATGGTCATTTTTGATGAGAGGAAACATGGAAAAATGCCAACATTTTGCTACAAAACGGTCATTTCTAACCAAAAAGCAGTCAAAACTTGAATTTTTGGAATTGAACCGTCGTTTTTTACGACAAAAAATTATAAAAATATGAATTTTCTAGTGAAAAATCGTGCAAATGGTCACTTCTGGTGTGTACAATTATTAATTTTAGGTTAGAAAGTAGGAAAATTTACATAAGAAAGTGATTGATTTGAAACCGAAAAAAAGTCAAAAATGTCAATATTGATAGAAATGGTTATTTGCGATTAAGACTTGTGATCTTGCAGTGAAAAACTTCAAATTCTACAAAAATATTATGCAAAATTTCATCAATATTTTTTCACTTTCTACCTTGAGCAGTGTCCATTTTTGTCGTTCATCGACAAACTTACCACAATCTGTTTAAGAAAAAATAAAGCAAAAAAATGACACTTTAGAAATATACTTTAGTCACCCTCAGTTAAAAGAATCGATGTTGTAAATTTTAAGGCAATTAATTTAAAAATTTTGTTTCTTTAGTTTAATCATCATTTTCTAGAAATCTCACCAATTTTTGTTTTTTTTAATTTTTTACTTTCCACCATGATCTCCAATCTACTTGATTAATCTTTTCTCAACTTTGACTTTCTGGAATATCTGTTTTTTCGATTCATCATTCTGAGTTTTTGAATTTCCAAATTTTAAACCCCTGAGTGACTAAATTTTCTATATGTTTTCATTTTATTTCGTTTTCAAATTTTTTTCGAGGTTTTTAAGTTTTTCGGATTTTATTTTACTTCATAAATTTTACAACTTTTGATATCCACCACAGAAATTAACTATATGTTGCTGAGTCAATTCGAAATTTTTTTAGGATCAGCATTTAATAAAAATGTCAAGTTGTCCGAATTGGAAAATATTTTACTCAGGAAAATTTTACAAAGAAATTTCAGAGGAAACAAACACCAAAGATACAAAAAACGAGGCAAAAACTAAAGATTTTGATATTTAGGCAAGAAAGAATTTAAAATGAGTAGGAACTGTAGACAAGTTATTGGGAGAAGATGATGAGAAGGTATTGTGGAAAATATAGGTGGTGCATGCAGACTACCTGTAATAAGCCTGACTAGTTGGAGTGGGAGTAAGCCCAAAATTCATCAGGTGTGAATGGAGTACCCATTTGTCCAAAAATTTTATGGTCACCAAAGAGCCAAAAGTTTTACATTTTTCTCTAAGTAGAGCTTTTTTCATGCTATCTCCTTTCATTCGAGGAGAAAACACCCCTGTATTTGGGTACTGGGTCCAATAGAGCTGAGGGGGTCCTCCCATTTGGAGCAAAGCTTGTAGGTCTCAAAAGACAATTCTATAAGGCATGCCCAGACAAATTTTAGATGACTAAAGTCTGCATTTCCCCAAAATGATTTTGAATAGTATTGTGATGTAATACAATTTCAGTTTGTTTTTGCATATTTAATTAATAATTAAAATATTCACACATGAAATGTCAAGAAATAATATTTTCTTGTTCAATTGTTTCATTTTATTCTCAATATTTGCATTTTTCTGCACATAATCAACTAAGCCGAAATTCGAGATTTATAGATTCTTAAACAATTAAATAGCTCTGCCAATTCATTAACCTAACTGCAGAAAAAGTTAGTCCAAGTCTCTATCAAAGGTGTATAATTACACTCAGAATATGATCAAAAGTGAAATCATACAAATGAATGTATCTTTATGAACATCAGTATTACCTCAACAAAGGAAACAACAAAATGCAAATAAGTAAATCCTAAGAAGTACAGCCCTTTATCAATTCTCTCCCAGCTATAGTGAACAGTTGCCAAGGCACCAAATCTGGAAGGAGTAAAGAGGGAAAAAGGTAGAGTTTCTGGGTTCAGTGTGTAGTCTCTTTGCAGTGAGTTCTTGCACTACCTATTTTTATTTTCCATCATTCTATTTTCCCATTTTACACTCCTTATGTATTTGTTGGATATTCTCAACATTTAATCAGTAGTAATAATATTCAATTATAAAATGGAAATTATGACTCCCACCTTACCCAAGGAAAAAAAGGTATATGTTATTTATAGTTTTGTTGTGGTTTGTTTACTAAAAATGAAAAATATCCAAACTTATTTTACAGATGAGACATTAATATTTTCTACTAAGTGAGCTGCATATTTGTCTATTCACCTTCCACACGACATTTTTTTCCTTTTGTGATGAGAGATTCTCTTCCTTAGGGAATTCATCACAGAACACTATCTTTCTAATTCCACCATGGTGTAACGACAGTATTCTCATTGAAAACTTTGCAATACATCATTTAGCTTCCTTCATTTGAAAAAATTTAGGTCTAAAAAAATTAACAGTTAGCCTGAGCTTTTTGCCATTAAAAAATCGACCTTCATGAATGTTTATCTAACAAAAATGACCATTCTCTGAGAGAAATTCGCTTTTTGTAATCAAGAATGGTCACATTCTACCAAAGTTGATATTCATGACTTTTTTCCTGTTCAAAAATGACTATTTTCTAGTATAAGGTTTAATGTTTTCAATCCAAGACCATTGTCTACCAAAAATTTATGATCATAAAATTTGTGTTACCGAAAAATTGATTTTGGAGGACAGTTTTTGTTAAAAAATATCAATTTCCAAAAAAATCATAAAAATTTGTATTAATTTTTTTGTTCCAGAAGGAACTTTAAGACAATCATAACTTGCTTACTATAAAAAAATTTCCATTTCATAGAATAGAAATCAGCTTTTTCACCTGTTTAATCTATAAAATTAACATTTCGACCATATTTTGATGCAAATTTTGGATCAAAAACGACCACTTTCAAGTGATGAATCGACTTCTTTATTGTTTAACATTGACCTTTTTCTACTCAATTTTTATTTTTGGAACTTCCAAGAAGATTTCAAGAGTAGAGTCAAACAACTACATTTGCCAAATTATATCCAAATATTTTTGAGCATAGTGGCACATTTCTAAACAGGCCTATGAGAAATTTTGTTTTTCGTTCACTATAATTTTATGCTTAAGATGATTAATCTTTGCATTGATAGGATCGAGAGAGAAATTAAGGTTCTTTTCATCACGTTCATTCATTTTATAACCATTTTTAATTATAACTACAAATCAGGAGCCCATATGGTTATGCCATCAAGAACACCTTGTGAATTGGTAATAAAAATTCCCACAATTGTAGCTCAACTGCTGCAGCGAACTCAACAACAAAATGTCCAAATGTCAGAAGAATAATCATTTGACGAAAAATAGTGAAAAAATTATTCCTACATTTGCCACAGAGACGGACATGTGACAATGAATTGCAAAGGCCCAGGCCACGATCACGGCAGCCACATAACAACAGTTATAACAATAACAAACTCTTTAGAATTAGTTCAAGCACTCTTGTCAACAAGTCCCAAATTTATGTATTGATCACAGTAAAATAGTAAGCAACAATATTACTATGGTCTTCAGGGGCCTTCAAGATGTCATAGGGATGTAAAGCTAATAGTGGATATTGCTTAATTCCAGATGGCACTAGTAATGACATCAAAAACTGCATAACAAATGTCTAGAAATGTAGAAATTCATCATTAAAACTACCATCTAATACTTTTGGATTCAAGACTTTTGTTTTGTGCGTTCTTTTCTATGGACAATGTCATCTGAATTACAGTGAATAAATTGGTAATACTGATAAGTTGCTAAATTTTTGTGATTTAAACAAGTAGGTGTCATCATTTTAAAGTTTTTGGAGGAACATGCCCTCACTGTAGAATTGGAAATGATTATACCATAAAAACTTCTGTGTTTTCAAAAAATGTAAATGACTACATCTGGAATTTTTTATGTCATTTTGTATTCTAGTTTTTAAATCTTATGCTTTATCCCTATACTATCCTTCCCCCTTGAATATTTTATACATCTATTTTTTTCAGTTACCCTGTGGTCATTTGTCTTTCCAATTCTTTGTCAGTCACACTGCCTAACTATTGAAATTCTTATCCTTGTGTTCAAATTCATCCTCAATCTTTCTTTATAGTCCTTGCCTATCCATTCTGCTCCAATCTTTCTTCATTCTTCACATTGGTTTAAGCTTCTCATGTAATGAAAAATATTTTGATATCATGATACATGAGGGCACCTATGAGAAAAGCCAGGCAGAATTCTTTCCCATAAATCTAGGCGTACATAATACATACAAAGTATATTTTGGAAGGTTGGAGGAACGAAATCAAAAACTTGGTGAAGGCGCAATTGAAATTATATACTGTAGCTAAAAATTAATAGTTATATGTTTCATCTGTGCTCCAAAATATTGTAAATTGTATCTGAATTTAACATCGTAACCAAAATATGCAGATCTATATGCTTTGCGCTATTTGATGATGTGAAATACAGTTGGTGTTTTAAAAATATCATAAAGTAATGTTTTCAACATGTGTTAGGATGTGATATCAGCAATATCTCCTTCGCATTTGTCCACCGATTTCCGATTTATGCATGAATATTTCAGAATTTCCAAAAAGCATTAATCCTGAGGAATTTGTCCAGTATTTGATGAATTTTAAGAATTTTCAAAAGTGATGCTGTTTTCTAGAATTATCAAGTCGAAATATTCTCTAATTTACAAAAAACATTTCCCAATATTTACCAAATGCTGTAAACTCTCTTTGTGTGAGCCAGTGTTGAGTTTCGGCTTATGGGGATATATAGAAATAAGGAGAATTTATTTTTGAAAAATTTCAGCTCATGATTTTAACATGCAGGTGAATTGCATCTGCCCCATATGTAACACACTTTCCAATAACACTGACTTTAACTATGGCATTTTTGGTTGACCAATCCTGGGCAGTTTGTATCTTGACACTGATTGCCAATCAATTCAATAAGTTTTCTTTGTTCAACAATGTATCATCACTCTCTGACAACATCCATGAAATCACATTTATCATTTATCTTCACATAATAGTCTAAAATAGAACATAACCATGCACGATCTAAATTAGTTTCATGCCATTGTTGATTACCATTATCAAGTAAATGATGCGTTTTTCTGAAAGCACAATGTAATTTTTATTTTTTTATTAGTAAAAAGCTGTCCCCTAACAGTCACTGCTTTCAATCAGTCAATTTTTTCAACTTTCAATCACAAAACGAAATTGATAAAACCAGGTAAGCCATAGGAAAAAAAGAAGCAATAAAATTATTGTGAAAATATGATAGAGTGTTCATTAAATTTTGGATTTTTCAACAAATTCCCAGTTTTTTCTCAATTTCCCTGCTTTTCCTGATTTGACAAAAAATTTTAGGTTTTTAGTAGCCTTTCCTGGTCACTAGGAACCCTGCTTAGAACATCAGGTTTTATAGGGTTAAAGTTAAAATTAAATTCTATATGGTTTTGGGGGGGGGGTGGTAAACCCCAAATTTCTGTAGCAGGGAATCAAGTTTCTGCAAAGTTGGGAATCCACAAAAATGTCCAAACAAATCTAAAATTCCAAAATTTTTCACAAAGAAAACTGAAAAGGATACTCTTATCTAAATTTTTTTCAAGTTGAGTGTCACAACATATGGCTATAAGGTTCGACCAAGTTGAGGTGTCCATGCCACCAACTATACATATGATTTGTGTGCATTACATAAAGCAAGGAGCAGAGGTTTGGAATGGGGGGCTGCTAAATTTCTTGGGCTTGGATCATTAATTCCCCATTTTCATCAATTGGTAGCTGTCGACTAGTGATGTGCATCAGATACCTGATAGTATATATTTCTAAAACGAGTATCTGGATGAGAAAAAATTTGCCATTTGAGGAGACACAATTCAACAATCAGGCAAGCAAACTCGAATATGAATTCTTACACTAGCAAGAATTTCTAAAATTTTGTAACCTTTGAAATGTAATTATTTCGGAAATCCATAACACTATGCTTATGAAAGGCAACCTTTTCTGAGAGATCGATATAAGATTTTGGGAAAATAAGTGAGAAAAATCTTGGTTTTCATCTAAATGGTTAAAAAACAATACAAGATCAAACATTTATCCATAACATGTTGATACTTGAGAGCTACAAGTCCAAGCTAGAATAATATTTTCAAATTGTGCTCTAGAATAATAGAAATATAAATGAATTGTGATCTGGTGTGAAGGACCAGAAATTTTCAATATTTCTCATTATATAATGCATAAAAATGCATCTGCGGACAGGTAACCCTGTAGCCTAATCAAAAGGGCAGTCAGGCTTCAAGTCCCACAGTACAACTGGGCAGGATAAACTTGGTTGCACAGCCTGAAATTCGGTTTCTGTGTGCAAAAAAACCCAGGACCTAACCATTGACCAAGAATTTTCTCATTTTTTCATTCATTTTTTTTCGGGTTACTGACTCCATAAATATCAGAATGTTTGGGTGTACTTGTAAGATGCAGAAAAAAATTGGTGGCCTAATTATAAAGGTTTTGAAAATGCGGAATATTTTTGAAAAATGAGAAGAATTATGAGTTAGGTTCTCATGTGCACTATTATCTTTTCCTCCAAATAGTGCAGGGAAAAATTTGGAAAAGGTAAAAATTTTTTGGGGAAGAAAATTTTGGCGATTGGATAAAGGAAAAATGCATTTTGGTGCACTTTAGAAGGTTCAAATCTCAAAATTTTCCTTCGCTTGGCACTAATTATAATCTAAATAATCATTATTCTTTATTAACCTAGCTGAGTCATGGCTTTTAGCATGTCTACCTTCACTTAGGATTTGATCTTCAATAGTTTTCATTATCTCAAACCTATTATCTCATGTTTCAAATGTAATCTCCAATATTTTATCTTGATATTTGTTTTTGCCAAAATTGGCTTGGCAAAAAGGCAGTGGATCAGCATTTTTTTTGTGCACAGTTATTTGTGCCAATTGGCACAAGGGGCCAAAAAAATTTCTGCCAAAGGCACAAACAAGTTTTTCACTCTAAAAACATACTGAAAACCTTTAAAAAGTTTTGTGCCCAAAGTTTGATAAAAACTAACTAAAGATACTTTCACTGCATTAATTTGCATAAAAATCGTGCCTGCTTTATTCTCTCTAACCACGTCAGAGAGATAAGAAAAACTGATCCGTGAAATGGTTTCTATGATCCGAAAAGAAATCGAATGCTACGAAAACTCAGATAGATATTTTTATAGACTTTTTGTCATGAAGTTTTAGTTTGTCTTTTCGGCTTCCTTCGTAACAACTATTAAAGATTGGATTAGGATGTCTTGTCAAAAGTCACTTCGCCTAAATTCTTTGTTGAATAATTGTTCCAAAATGTCAATTTTTTTTGTTTGAATCAAACACCAAAAATATAAGTTTTGGTTCTCAATTCAACTGAATGATCAGAGAAAGTTAACGATTTCTATTTTTTAGCCCGCCATTGACAATCTCAAATCTGTTGCAATAAAAAAATATACAATTCCAATAGAATCTACTCGTGTTCTCTAGACAAAGGAAAGTAGTTAATATTAAACAAATTGAATCAGCATGAAGCGCCAAGAAAATTTTGCGTTTTCAGCCCCTAAAATGACTAAAGATCAAGGAAATTTAGCCTTGGAACAGCCAAAAAATTCGTGCCAATTGGCAGAAACGCTCAAAATTTTCGGTGCCATTCCAAATTTTTTTGTGCCAAAAACCATGTTTTGGCACACAAAAAACACTGCACAGTGAATTAAATTCAAAATTTCAGAGCTGAAAATAGTAGATTAAGCTACCTACAGTCAACTTTTTTACTGGCCTTTTCTGATTGGTCGCTGTATATACATAAAAAATCTTGATTGTCCCAATACCTACCCAGTGACTATTATTTGAATATTATATTTTTCACTGTGGCTGTTTATTCCAATTTTTTTATCTCTGTAAATAATTTCTTCAAAATTAAATTTTTTTGCCTATTTTACTTGAAATAAAATTTTTTAGCTTTTGATAGGCATACACACTAAATCAATTTGAGTTTCCTTGCAGCATATTAAATCATCAAGTCACTTTTGTGAACCAGTTCAGGCCTTTGGTGTATATTGTTGCTAAAATTAATTATCGTCTGACATTGCTGTATTAATGACCATGGAGGCATTGTTATGCACCAGCTTTCCAGTCTTAGATGAACAACTACACCTATAGGCATGTGGTGCAGATACATACACACTACTGCTCCTGGTCCAAGAAAATTGTAACTGTGGATTTTTCCCAAAACTGTATCCTGTGGTATTCATTGAACAATAAAGTACTCAACATTCACATGTTTGATTTTGTCAAACAACATCAACAAATTGTGGAATATCCCTATGAAACAAAGGAAATTATCTCAAAACAGTATCTTAAGGATTAATTGAGGCCTGATAATTAAATGAACTACTGTGAACTGAAATCTATGATCAGTTAAGTAGTACAGATGCTACAATAAACAACATAACTAGATAAAAGTACAGCAAGAAACAAGAATGCTGTGGTTTACTGTAGGTATGTTATGTATAGAAACTGGACCTGTAACAGAGACCTGTAACCTGTTGAGACCAGTGCTCTGATATAGTGAGTCAGCTCTAAGGTGTCACAAAAAAAGAACTGACAGGAAAAAATGAAACAAAGTAAAATGGAAGAAAAAGGAGAAATAAAATAGGAAGCGAGGAAGGAACAGAAACAGCAATAAAATGGATGATCAAATGTTGGATTTTGATCATGCATGAGAGGCTATTAGAGTCAGATTCCTGAATGAAACAGGAATGTCTATTAGAAGCTTCAAGCAGTTTTGTTTGATAAATGATATTAACAAAAAAGATTAAACAGCTGCAGTTACCAATGCTATAGCAATTGTATGTTAATGGGATAAAATTTTGTTATCTCTTCTTCTGGTCAGCACAACCTTTGGCTGCAAAATGACAGATGGATATTTAAAAAGGCTCCATGAAATAGTTTCTAGCCAACTTTTAATTAGTTCAACATTACATATGATCCAATCAGAACATCACATCAGATATCAAAATGTGGCTCATGCTTCTTTGAATCAACAATGCCATGATGCACCATGTCATCTCTATAACATACATGCCAACCAAAACGAAAAGATCAGTCCATTATGGCTTGGTCTATTACAACATCACATACAACTTAGTGTTCTGCCTAGCTCATCATATATGGTATGATATTTGTTGCCCCAAGTGATGGTCATCCAAATTTTATAATATTACAACAATGAGCATCAAAAACAAATCACAGAATTTTGAATCAATTTACAAGTAAAAAAACATGGAAATATAAGTTTATTATTGCATTTGTTCCGAAACCATCAGGCCATCTGTTGACTACTATGTCTAACTGAAATGCTTATCATAGAACATGTGCACAAATTTTACTTGAGACTTTCATCCACTAAAGACTTCAAAGATGAGTGTCGAACAGGTTGAATGCCCCATAAACAGGTGCATCCAGTTAATCCACTGTCATTTTTTACTAGCATTGTGCCTGGATAGATAATAAGTTTTGATTATTTCAGAAAATCATAAAATCAAGAGATACCTTGTTGATCACAACTCTGCAGTTTGGTATCCCATTAAGCAAGCCATGTCCATATAATAAGAGTGTGTTCTATCTAGAAAATGGAGGGATTAATGCTGCAGAAGACAAATCTGACCTTTTCTAAATATCTGGAGTTTGTCAGACTGTAGCTAAATATAGAACCAAGGTCACTGTGGATTCATGGTATTACCACATCATTACAGGTTTGATACAAGTGTGTTTTTTAAATAAATCAAATGGTGAATGCCAAACTGTAAGAAGGGGTGGTATCTGGTAGGGGGACCCTGTGGCAGGACTAATCACATATCTAGATGCTGGGTGTTTAGCCCTGACCTTGCGCTGGATTAATTGAATTTTCTACAAATTGACAGAAATGTAATATTTTCCCAGCACCTCATGCTGCAATAAGCATTCTTTCATCATTATTCTTGTGAGATTAACTTTTGTTGCTCATGTCCATACAACAACAATTTTCCACCCTCTTTACCATTAGCTAAAGATACATAACTAGTACCATCTTTAGGTGTTACAGGAAGATACAGTTCTTGTTTACTGTGAATGTTGCCATGTTTCACAAGGAATATATGTAAAAATGTTCAGTATGGACTTTTTAGGCAACATGCAGGATTTTTTTGGTGATTTCCACACTACTACAGAATTTGTTGAGTCATGTGTTCAATCGCATATATATTTCTATAATGTCAGTCATTGATTTTGAACTTTTAAATTCATTTATTTTTTTCATTTAAAAAGTTGAAAATGTATAGTCAAAAAACTATAAATTCATTTCTCCAAAAAAATTGTATAACATGTGCAAGCACTTCTAATATGGATGGATTACAGATTTAATATTTTTCTATGTTCACTATTGTAACAGGAAAAGAAACTGGTGTGGAGACTTTTTTGGCTTTTTCATAGTCAAAATAAGGAGTGGGTAGATTAATAAAGACAGTTATCACAAGATAAGCAAGTTAATGAAAATGCAATTTATGATCAATAACTTAATCAGTGTAATTTTTTAAAGAGTATGAAAATTAATCAAATATTCATAGTCTGTCTTTTATAAAATGCTTACAAATAGAAAAGTGACACAAATCAGTACTGTGATCAAAATCGTTTACATAGAGCTCTTACTGTAAAAGTTTCCACTCAAAAAAATGTTAAGGGTTAGGTCAGTATGCTCACAAATTTCCAGTCCTACATAATATATTATTTATCGGAAAATCGTGAAAATTTGAAATACTACTTGCTCTCCATCTTCATTATTTAGAAGCATTTCAAGAAAAATAGACTATAGAACGTAAATCAGATTAGTTTTTCAGCACACAATAATCAAAAAGTGCTATCAAAAATCAAAGTGGCTTTCGAATTCCACCAATTTTAGATTAACAAGTTCTTAGTATCAATCCACCAAAACTTAAACTAGCAATATATTGTGGGGATCCCCCAAAGTGAACAAAGTTTTGATATTTTTCAGTGGTACATGTCCAAAATATACCATCAATCCAAAAATTTAGTTATCCTTCAAGTATCTTGGAAGGATCAGATAATATGAATCAGAGAAGAATAATTTAAAATTTCAATGGTTACAAGTATCAGAGAAGATGATCAAAATTGATCACAAATTTAGTGTAATTTTCAAAATCATTTTTCTCAAATTGCTGCTGGTACTTACCAGACTAATTTTTGTCTTGCTAGAAATAATATGAATCAAAATACTGTCAAATATGATTTTTGAGAAAGTTATGTTTACCATGATCAGTGTCAAATGTCTTGTTGCATGTTAACAAAAAATTTAGGACAAACATCTTTGTCTCCAATGTTTGAGATCAGATCAATCTCAATGAGATCATGTTTTGATTGCAAAAAATATACTAACCATGCTTTATGTACTAAGAATTTTCCGCCTGCTGAGGAATAAAACCAGCAAATTTATTTATCATCCACTCTTCATCAAGATGCTCAGGTATTGAATCTCATAATCAACAAAATATCACATCAGATCCAATTGACATGACATGTGATAGAGCTACGACTGTGAAAATTCGTATTTCTGGAATATCTTTAATGATCACAAAGGCTACAGTTATCAATCCTGGTATTATGATTCCTTAGCTTACATCTTTTTGACTGAAGTATTCAAAAAACGTACATTTCAAATTTTTTATCTGATAATTTGAGACTATCAAGATAAAAAATGAAGCTTCAAATGTTCAAACCTTTGAGGCAAGACTCATTACCTGACTTATTGTCAATAAAATCAAGTTGTTCACACATTGATCAATCAATGCATGACATTTAAGAAAAGGATTAGAATAATTTAAACACAGGATCGACAGCAACAGCAATATGTCTAAATTATTGTCTGAATGTTGGCAAACATAAGGACAAAATTAATTTGTTGAATATCATCATACCAAAAAATATAAATAATCAGATACAACAAGTTAGTCACACAGTTAAATGCAGTTATTAGTTGGAAATAGGAATTTTTAATTATCAAGACAAAAGAGAATGTCAAAGCAGAAAAAATTTTCCAGTGCTCATTTATTTCTCAGCAAAAAATGATTCAATCGATTTACAGTTTTTTTGAAAGATGGACCAGAGTCTCTAATTTGTGAATATATGCGTCATATTCAGTTGTTTGACTGTGTATTTATTTGGCACAGCCAAGTCAACATTAGAAAAATTAAAATTTTTTCCCCAGCACCACAAAAAATTCTTATTCCACTTGTTTTTCAGTGTTATAATGAGCGAGCAGCACTTTGTCCCTATTTTATTCAGCAAGATCGTGCCTGATTTATGCTCTGGTAAGATGGTTCAAGCATTAACATGTTTAAAATCTAATTTTTTGGAAGTTGATTTGATACTTTATCAGAGAATTTTTATTCAACATGTTATAAAACCCTGAAACTCGAAAAACCCTTAATTTCTGTTCAAAAATATATCAATAACTATATTAAACATAATTTGGAATATTTGGAATATAAAAACCCATAAAAATTTGAATGACCAGCAAATAATATTCTAAAAGCCTTATACAATGCATTTTGCAATTCAAAAACCCAAATAATTGCTAATTTATTTTCACAAAGGTTTAAAAAGCCTTATTCACCATGTTTTGGAACCCTAAAACTGTAAAAAAACTTAAATTTATGTTCAAAAATATTTAAGAATCTTATTCACTAGGTTTTGGAACCCTTAAATTAAAAAAATCATAATTTCTGTCCAAGGACATTTGAAAAACCCTATTCATCCCACTCTAAAGTCCTTAAACCTGAAAACCCTTAATTTCTGTTCAAAAATATATGAATAAGCATATTCAATATAACTTGAAATTCACAAACCATTAAAAATTCGAGTGGAAGTCCAATTATATTTTTAAAAAACTTATTCAACGCGTTTAGGAACCCAAGAACTCGAAAAAATATGGAATGCTTTCCATCTCTAACATCCCAAAAATCCTAATTAACGTCCAAAAATATTTTAAAATTTCATTAGGCATATTTTGGAACCCAAGAATCTGAATTTCATTTCTACTGAAAAATATTTCGAAAAACCATTTGGCACACATAGAAACCTAGAAAAAAATCTGCATTTATGTTAAAAAACATACAAAATACATTGGAAAGATTAATCTGTGTTGGAAACCTAAATTGAGACCAAAGTCTAATAATCCCACACATGTGATTTCAAGAATACAAAAAAACTTGAAGTCAGCTTCCCTTTTCTAATTGACTAGAAAAACATGACAAATTTCAGTTTTAGTGGAGCTGGTTGACACTCCTTCAACACCCAAATGCTATAAGAAATGTTACATAATAGATAAGATATAACACTGATTTAGGTTCCTTTCAACAGGCAGGTTAAAGCTCGATAAAAATTTGGGGTATCCCATTGGTAAATGCGAAAAAAATCTTCTTTGTGCCTTAGGTTTCTTGGGTGTCAATCTCAAAGCATACCATCCTGGTAGTTTCATTGGAAACCACATTTTCAAGACGCTCAAGATCACTGAGGAGACTGATGGACCAAAAGTGTTGATGAAATGCCTGGAAGACCAATGCGAGAACTAGTGATTACCCTCATCATGCTTGAGAGAATTTTCAAATTGACAACCAAAACTGCCTTTCTTACCAACCAAGACATCACCAAATTAGAAAAATATTGCTGCTGCCTCAGAGAGATGAAGGCCAAAGACTTCCCAGACTGGACAACAACTGTGAAATTTCACATGTTGACTAATCATGTTCCAAAATTTTCCAAACATCATCAATCTTGCGGCATGTTTTGTGAGCAAGGAATGGATAGTTTGCATGCAGAAATGGACTGCATACACTGTTTTTTTTGTTATGGGAGGTGCAAACATATATATGCCTCAAATTTTTCAGCATCATCATCTTCTCCCATTCATTAGAGATATTAAATGTTTTATGCCTACAAAACGAAATTTCAAGAATCCAGGAGGAAAAAGAGTGATGCAGAACCGCCCAGTGACCATCAATGATATGAGACCCTGTTCAGCAAAGACAATTTTTAAGCTGAGTTTTGCATCTTATCTTATTGTTTGTTATGTCGTTTTTGTTGAGAAATTTGGAAAAATCAAGACTGAAAAAATATTTTGTTTGTCTACACTTTTTGCTGTTTGCTGTGCCACACTGGTGATGAGCTTATCCTTGTTTTTATTTTGCTCATAATTTTTTCTTGATTAGATACATGTTTCTCTGGATGTAAAAATTCCATGTCACATTCCAGTAATTTTTGTGCCATGTGATGTCATTGTTAATGATTGCTGACTTCAAGTCTGGTTTGACTTGAGCCTGGATTCCTGGAGCACAGCTAAATTGTCAGATGAGAGTTCACTTTTGTCATCACTCGTCAGTTATATTATGCTAAATTTTAATACCATGGCTAGTGTGGCTTTAACCACTTATTGACTGCTTTGTTGAAAATTCAAAATTCAGTTTATTACTTTTACTATTAGTTTAATTATCTGTCAAATTTCATTTTAAATTCATTCATGAGAATAAAAATAATAGTGCATTTTTAATGGAGATTCATTGCTGTCGTCCAAGTAAGTGAAGGTAAGTTTTTTACCCATTGGGAATAGGCAAGAGTCTTCTGAAAATCTGCCTGGAAAACCAGTAAACTTTTTTAAGCCGTGCAAGAAAGCACATTTTTTTGCTCCAGCCGTTCTGCACAGTGCAAAAAAAGTTTTGTGAGCCAAAAATTTTTTTGAAATAAAAAACAAGAGGAAAAAGTTTTGCACAATGCAATAAATGACTGATATGATAACAGCCAAAACTCATTTTAAAAATCGAAAAATTTTTCATTTGCATGTAATTTTGGTCAGGGAAGTACTGAGCTTGTGTAAGAAGCGGGAGAATTTGTCAGTCATCATTTTAGTTTATATTTATCAACACTTGCAATGCTTAAATTCTATTTTCAGGAGGATCGGAGGAGAGTTGAGATGATTTTTGTAAATTGACATATTTTTTGGAAGCATCTTTCGAAATATAGATGTCAGTGGCTGGAAAAGTGGTGTTCCGAATTCATGTAGATTGGATCTTGATTATTCCCTCCTGATATGTGACAGAAAATTTCGTTTGTTTGCACATTCACTGGATTCTTTGGATCTAAATGCAACCAGGTGCTTTGTATGAAGCAGTGCCTTGCTGCTGGAAAAGGTTCCCAAAATGCTGGCAAACATACAGGTGAGGCATTATAGACCCTCATTGATGTACAACAAAACAATGTGCAGGAAAGTCTTGATTGCATTGTTATGGGGACCAATGCAGTTATTGTTCAACACACTGGTAATATTACTTGTTATAATGGTCGCTGACTGTATAGCATATTTGTTTGTTCGTTTTGTTTGTTTGGAAGTTTGGGAATAGAGTTTGGAAATTTGGTTTGGAAATTGTTTGGTTTGGTTTGGAAAATTGGTTTGCTTTGATTTGGTTTGGAAAATTGGTTTGGCAATGGCAAAATGTTTGGAAAAAGAAGGATAGAAATCAATGCAAATATAATTCATGAGCTGCAAAAGAATGAGGAGGAATATGTGATACAGTCATTATTAGAATTCCCTAATGTTTATGCTTCTGATGAAAAGGATACAAGTGGAATGGATCTGGTACAACATAGGATATATACAAGGGTCAATAAGTCTATGAAAACATTTCCTATCCAAAAAACATCGATAAAACGAATTAATAGTGGTAGAAACAAAAATTTTATTTGAAAACGATGTAGTAAGACCAAGCAAATCACCATGACCTACCAATGTTGTCTTAGTTGGATGAAAGGATAGAAGTCATCCTTTGTGTATCTATTTCAGAGGCCTTAATGAAGTGAAAAAGAAAAATGTATATCCCCTACCATCCATTTATGATACCTTGAATGTTATGCCACGTTTTAAAACAATTGGTCAAGAAAATACTTATTGGAGGACTCCAATAACACAAAAAGATGAGAAGAATACTGCTTTTTCAACACAAATAGGGTTGTTACAATTTAAATATCTCTCATTTTTATTATGCAATGCCCAAGCGTCATTTTGGAGGTTACTGGATGTGCTCTCAAGTGGATTCCTATAGCAGAAACGCTGTGTATATCTTAACCATATGCTATTCTATGCTAAAACACATGGACAATTGATACAAAGATGAAAGAGTTACTCCATGGATTGAGCAAAGGAATCATTAAATGTTGTTAGCAAAGTGCAGGTTTTCTTATAATGAAGCAGAATACCTTGGTAAATGCATATCAGAAGGCGCTTTACTGCCAGATAAACATCTGTTGGGAACTGTCTCAGATATGGAATAGAAAATTTATTTTAAAATATGTTCAAATTATGCAGTCAAGAGAAAAAATTAAATTTGAATGGAAAATGGAACAGCAAAATGCATCTGATACAATAAAAGTATAAAATAAAAACACAGGCTTCCCCAACAGGATGAAAACTCTCCCAGAATCGAATTGATCTGTAAAACTGGATATGTCAAGTACAGGTTCAATCATTGAAACAGCAGACCTTCACATCAGTTTTAGTGAGCTAAATTTCAAGTGCCACTTTTTTATTATTCAACAGTCACCATGCATTATCCATCCTCTGCTCAAAATAATTACATTTCTTCAATTTCGATTCCAACCAGGAAATTAATCACAATCACAGGAGCCAGTTATAAAAATTGTTTAGATAACCTTATCAACTGATCTTCAAATTGAGATTGCCCAAACTGAGAGAAAAAAAATAAATTGTGGTCTGTCAAAAATACAGCATTCCTAACAAAATTCTATCGAAAGAAAAAAATCTATAATAAAACTTTTTTGTAGACAAAATAAGGAGTGGGTAGATTAATAAAGACAGTTATCACAAGATAAGCAAGTTAATGAAAGTGCAATTTATGATCAATAACTTAATCGGTGTAATTTTTTTAAAGAGTATAAGAATTAATCAAATATTCATAGTCTGTCTTTTATAAAATGCTTCCAAACAGAAAAGTGACACAAATCAGTACTGTGATCAAAATCGTTTACATAGAGCTCTTACTGTAAAATTTCTGGCTCAAAAAAATGTTAAAGGTTAGGTCAGTATGCTCACAAATTTCCAGCCCTACATAATATATTATTCATCAGAAAATCTGAAATACTACTTGCTCTCCATTTTCATTATTTAGAAGCATTTCAAGAAAAATAGACTATAGAACATAAATCAGATTAGTTTTTCAGCACAGAATAATCAAACAAGTGCTATCAATAATCAAAGTGGCTTTCAAGTTCCACCAATTTCAGATTAACAAGTTCTTAGTATCAATCCACCAAAACTTAAACTAGCAATATATTGTGGGGATCCCCCAAAGTGAACAAAGTTTTGATATTTTCCAGTTAAACTCGATTCCAGATATGCCTTTTTATATTCATCTTCAATTTCTGTTATCTCTTGCGATGTCATGAATTGATTCAATTTTTCTTCCCATTCAAGGAATGACTCGCCAAAAGAGCCAGAAAAACAGGGGGAGGGTCAAAAAGCAAGAAATAGCGCCAAATTAAAATATCTTCTTTGTGGGTCATCCTCTCTAGGGGATGTACCTTGACCATCCTTTTGTTTGGATCGGAGGGTTAAGGTTTCTAACCTTTTACTAATTGGTTCAAGTGATTCTTGAAAGGCCTTTTGTACAGTTTTTTTTCAAGGAGTTCAGCTGCAATTTCAGGCATTTTCATTAACTTTTTTGTGAGGGCACTTTTTCGGGTTTTTTGCCTAATAATTTCAAATTCGTCACTCAGGGATACTTTACTTTTTTCAAGGGAATTGCTTCTTTTGGGGCGTGAGGGATCAATTTTAAATTTGTGTCATCTTTTTAAATTTAATAAATTATCTTACATTTTTGATAAAGTTTCGATTTCGCAGCCTCGCCACTTGTTACTGGGGGCACAGGCGTAAGTAAATTGAGTAGACCAGTGTTTAGACTTTATTTATTTCGGTGGAGCTAATAAATACAATACAAATAATGTTGCAGCGAAATTGATACTATAAGTATGTTGATGGCAAGTTGTCCTATCTCAAACGAATAAAAACTGAACTCCAATACAAAAATAAATCACCTTTTATATAAAGACAATAAAAAGAAAAGGACAATAATAATATCACAAAAATGCAGTTATTCCGGATCAAAAGAATGTTGTTCTCTGTATCACTTCCGAATGAGATTGAACTGGCTCAACGCTCTGATTCCTTATCAGATCGTCAGCTGTCAGGTTTGATTTATGATAATTGTTTTTTTTCTCAATCTTTTTTAATTATTTCATAATCTTCTAAATTTTTTGTGCACTATTGCCTTAGGCAATTCTTCTATGTTCTATTTTATTTTTCTTTTATTTTATCGCTAAGGTGTGACCTTGTGACCTTGCCTCCCTTAAAAGTCAAACACCCTCGTTTGTCTACTACGAAGATTATAACTAGAGCGAGGCTTTGGCTTAGGAGGTTCCAATTGTTTTGTTTTCGTTCAGGGAGCAATTCTACTTTGTTACCTTCATTCCTTGAGTAATGAGGCTTTGTCCGATTTACGTGTATAATTTCAAATTCATTCGGCTTTGCTATATTTTGTATTTTTAGGTTTGGATACATAACCTCTATCACTCTATAGGGTCCGAGGTAGAGAGGTTGTAATTTCTTTGCTAAACCTTTTCTAATGACTTTGGATTCTTTTAGAAGCAGATCATTTTCTTTGTAGGGGGCATCATTCCTTTTCTATCGTATTTTATCTAGTATTTTCGCTGAGCCTCGTTTATTTGATTTGGGATAATGGTTAAGGCATTAGTGAAATGTTTCTTTACCTCCCTATCATAGGAGTCAATGTCAATGAAATATAATGGTGGGTTATAGTTAATTGGCGAGTCAATGGCTAGTTTAGGCGTTCTACCAAATAGTAGCTGGAATGGTGTGTATACAGTTTTTTCGTTGATATGGATGTTTGATGCAAAAACTGCAAATGGCAAATGTTGATCCCAATCCTGATGGGTATTTTGATCAACATACATTCTGATGCAGGCAATCAGGGTTTGATTTGCTCGCTCCACCTCCCCGTTAGAAATTGGATGGTAGGGAGTGGTGTGTTGCTTTGTTGTTCCCATGATTTTTGTTATTTCCACCATTAACTGTGAGGTAAAATCAGTTCCTCTGTCAGACTGTAGTATTTTCAGGGCTCCATGCCGACAAACTATTTGCATCACAAATAATTTTGCAATAGTATGTGCTGTTATATTCTGTGTTGCATAAGCTTCAATGTATTTGGTGAAGTAATCAATGAAAACAACAATAAATCGATTACCATTTTCTGTGATTGGTAGAGGACCCATACAATCAACACCTATATGATGGAATGGTTCTGTAGCTTGAATGGGCTTTAAGTTAGCTACAATTTTTTTTCGTGATCGCTTATTCACCTTACAATGTTTACATGTTTTACAATAGTCTGTGACATTTTTAGATAAATTTTCCAAAAAAATATTTTGATTTTAGCAACTGTATAGTTTTGGGGACACTGTAGTGTCCTGCAAGTGGGTCATCATGGTGGGTTTCTATTAGCAATTTCTTCAGTGATTCAAGTATCACAACCTTAGGTACATTATCTTCTAGTTTATACACAACATTGTTGTGAATTTCATAGTCTGTATTCATTTTTTCTAAAATTTCTTGTTTTACTTTTGCTAATGAGGTGTCTTGGTTTTGCAAGGCCTCTATGTCAATCGAATTTTCCATTACATTGCAAATGTAAATGTGTGATTTCTTCATGTTGAAAAGATCAAATGAATCTGACAGATTTATTTGTTCAAGCAAGTCATCTTTCCGTATTTTGCTTGATTCATTATTTGGTTTTTGGAACCATTTTCCAAATGTTCCTTTCTTAAAGGCGTTTTCGATTTCTTCTTTGCAAGTATTAATTATTGCACTTTCCTGATTGTCTATAGGATGAGGTTTGTAAAATGAACCTAATGCTAGTATGGGTTTGTGTGATCCAGGCTGTATTGTTCCCATTTTCATATGAAAGCACCTGAATCAATCATTGAGCACCTGAATCAATCAATGGGGTTGCTATCGAGTTGTTTGTCAGTCGATGATGTTGAAATTTATGCCACAAGCAAATACAACATTTTAGCCAGAGGTGAAAGTAAGACAGAAAAATCCAGCAATAAAATCAACTTTTGGACTGAAGTTGTCCAAGATGATCTGTCCAATGGCGTTTTTTCTCGTTTTAAAGATAAATTTTCTTTTGCCATTCTATCTCTTAGCCTACCATTTTAAAAGGCAAGTGTAGAACGTACTTTTGCTTCATTGATTGTTTTGAAAACAAAACTTCGTAATCGTTTGTAGGTGAAAACTGTTTGTGCATTGCTGACTGTTCGTTTTTTTGTTGGCACGGCGAAATGAAAATTATTTTCATTTACAGTTTCTAAACAAGTGCTGGATTTGTTAACATTGAGAATTTATGAATGTGATGTTTGTGCTGAAAATGTTGTTGATGAAGATCAAAATGATGAAGTAGTAGCTGATTATGTTGATGAATGTTTAGACTTGTTCCTGTACTTTATCTTGAATAAGAATATGTTGATAAGATTCCTTAAAATGTTTATTTTACAGTTTTATATAAAATTTATTCTTTAAAAACACAATGTAAGTAAAAAATTGCATTGGCCAGTTTTCAGGGACTCATTGACCAGTTTTCATTTTCTAATCTGGCAACACTGCTCCCAGACCTCCTATTATAATAAAAGGGTTCATAAACACAATATTCTCCCTGCTTTTTTCACCATGCAAATATCTACACAAACAAACTGAGGAAGTGACAATATTTTCTTATGCCTATATAATTCCTGTTCCATCCAAAACATGCACAACCCCAACACACAACACACACCCAGACACATTTGGGATATGACCCATAACACAGGTCCCACATTGTGAAAGGATTAATAACGACAAAAAGCTCACAACCATGAAAACCTTATTTCTACCATCTCACATAAAAATCGCCTCCGAAAAAAATAATAATAAGTAATGGAACCTGGACTGTTTGAGTTTAAAATAGAAACAAAACACCAAAGGAAGCAGGCGACCCTAGCAAAATTTTCCAAACATTTCTGAATTTCAAAAATTTCAAACATTTAAACTTCAACATGGGAAATTTGAAGAAAAATAATTTGGCAAAAACCTGATTTTTATATCTTTTTAATGCAATAATCACAAATTTTTGATCAAAAGTTATAAAAATTATTTGTTTTCATCAAAACTTGCGTAATTTTCATTTAAAAGCACAAATTTCCACCAAAACTCCTAATGACACAATCAATACTTTCAATTTTAGATTGCTAATTTGGCACATTGCAACTCCTAAGTGTTGCTTATTGTTGTAGGAAAATGGAAGGCTGGTTTGTGTGGAAGTCAAAACTATTGAACAAGCATTGAGAGGTATAGGTTGTGCCACAGACACATTAATCAGATTTGGATATGAAGTGAGACCAAAAAAAATCAAAATTTGCAATATAGTTGGATCTCATTCTACCCCCCATGGCATAAATCTAGAAAATTTTTATAATGCATTCAAAAAACAATGTGATTACACTCCCCAACTGTTTCCTGCTTTAAAATGCAATATATGTAAACCAGGACCTTGTGCATTGATTTTTCATAATGGGAAAATTTTTATTACTGATGCAAAATCTATGAATGAATTGCACATGGCTTATTAGAGATTATTCAAATGTTCTCATTTAATCCTGAGTCATGATCACACTGTAGTTCACAGTATAAATATGGAGGCTCTCAAATATTTAATTCATTCTAAAGATATGAAGCTTTGCGGTTGGTGCCAAAAAATTCTTCTCATAGTGTTCATTATGCTGTATGCAAATTTGTTATGGCTGGAAAATTCCGAGATTGGGGCCAGATCCAATGCCTAGCAGAAAAATGAAAAAGGCAAACTGTAATGATCATTGGGATCATAACTATTTTGTTTGATCAAAAATATTATGCATACAAAAAATGAATAAATAATCAGTAGATGAGAAAAAAAAGAAAAAAAATGTGTTGGCTGTACTTTTTTTTAATCCAAAAGCACATTTGTATGCAAAATCGTGCATTTAGTTTATTGATTTTTGTATGGAAAAAAATCGAAAATTTTTTTTCTGCCAGGCTCACTACTTTTCAGGAAACCTTTGTAAGAAACAACAAGCATAATATTCGTTAGTTATAAATTTAACCTGTTGCATAACTGGATTTTCTGAGGAAAGATCAAGACATAGATAAAATGAAGTTTCACTGTGAAGAAACACAGAGAAAACATGGGTACATGGGTACAAACGTACTTTGTTGTGCGCCATGAATTTTGTAAATTTGCCTATGGAAATGAAGTCAAAAATTTCTTGCTTTTTGTGGTGTGAAAACATGCTTTAAGTGTGAAATTATTTGCAAAGATTGGCTTAAGCATCTTCGGAACCGGCCCATTTGGCCAGGCACAACTGCCAGGTTGAATATTGTTGTTGACAACAATATTTCGGATCAGGATCAATTTCAGTGAGATTTTGTTAAAATATTTCATGGATTTTTTATTTGCTTTTTCCTCTATGTACTCAGAATACTTTACAAACGTTCTGATTACAACAGAAGTGTAATCCCGGAGCCTGAGGTTTGTCCTGGGACACCTGAACTCTTTCGGGACATCACTTTGTTTTTTCCAATCTGCCTTTCAAATATTTCCTTGGATACATTAGAACAGATTATTCGACAATTGCAGCCAACATTATTGGAAATTTACGGCCATCAGTGCCCCAGCATCATCGTTTACAGAATTTTATGATTAGCTCTACAATCGGAGTATTTGAGAGTGGATCTGGGTTTTCACAACTTCGATTTTTTGTATGGGCTACCACGTTTGCAGGTCTTTGATGTGCCGTTTAATATTTTTCCAACCATATATCCATGTTTTTTTGAAAACATTGATTTTACACAAATCGACAATTTTTAATGTGGGTAAGATAATTCTCATGCTTAATTCATAATTTGGTCACAAAAAATTTAAAATGGCAGTTCATAAAAAATGTAACGTAATCTGTTTACAGATCACATCTTGGATGCTGTATTGGTGCATCATATTCAAAATTTAAGATGCAGTTCCGTAGAATTTTATGGAAATATGTTGGATGTACTCATTCAAATGTGAGGTCAGGCCTTGACCCCATGTGAAACCTCGCCAACCCTCTATATAACCCCAGAGTGCACCCACAGGCAGATCCAGTTGACCCCAACAATGCATGTTTACGATGGTTCCAATATCACATGCATTTTGCACTTCAACAATTTGCATGTGCTTATGCAAGATAACTGTGGCTTGAACCAAAAACATACAAATTGAGGTAAATAAAGAAACAGAAAATTGATGATGATTCACAACCATATTTTACTTTTAAATAAGCTTGTACAGAAGAAAAACCCGCCAAAAAGTCCCACAAATATGTAGATTTTTTTGCAGTATGTGACACCATGTGCTTTAATACTTTTTAATCTATTTTTTTTGCGTGCCTTCAGAGTTGGTCGACATTTATTTGAATTTAGTAGAAGAACAAATAAATTAGCATGCGATTTCAATCTCTAATATAATAACCCCACAAGAAAAGATTTGTTCAACTTCAGAGCAGGTTTTCCTAATCAGATGTCCATCAAATTCCACAGATTAAATGAATTCAACCAACAATGAACAAAATTAGGACGAACACATGTGGAATATGGAACAAGTTAGATGAGCTGAATAAAAATTTATAATATCCCATTAGTAAATGTGGAAAAGCTCCTCTTTGTGCCTTTGACTCATTGGGTGTTGATCTCGAAGTGTATATTCTGGTAGCTTCATTATTATGCCTGGCATAATTTTCAGATTGACAACCAAAATGGACCTTCCTACTAATCATGACACTACTAAATTGGACTAATATTGCTGGTGCCTCAAAGAGATGATGATCAAAGATTTCCTAGACTGGACAACAAGTGTGAAACTTCACATGTTAACGAATCATGTGCCAAAACTTGCCACATGTCATCAATTTGGGGCATGTTTTCTAGGCTAAAAAAATGAGAGTTGGCATGCAGAAATGAACCGCATATACAGTTTTTTGTTGTGAGACATGTAAACATGAATGTGCCTCTTATTTTTCAGCACTCTCATCTTCTGGCATCAGGCAGAGACACTCACCATTTTATGTCTACAAAGTGGAATTTGAAAAATCCAGTGGAGAAAAAGAGTGATGCAGAACTGCCCACAGACCCATGATGTGATGAGACCCAGTTCAGCAAAGGCGATTTTGAACTAGAGTTTTAAACGAGTTTTGCATCTAACTTCATTGTTTGGTATGCTGTTTTTACTAAGAAATTTTAAAAAATCAAAAACTCCAAAAAAATATTGCGTTTGTGTAGATTTCTTGCTGCTTGACATGCCATACTTGTAATGAGCTTATTCACATTTATTTTGCTCATTAAATCTCATTTTACTTTGCTCATAATTTTTCAATGATTTCATCCATGTCTTTTTTCATGCAGAAATATGTCACATATCAGTGATCTCTGTGCCATGTGTTATTGTTATTTAATAGGCTTTAAATCTGGTGTTACTTGAGTCCCACATTTACTGCCTGCATCCCTGAGGCACAGCTGAATTTGCAGATAATAGTTCTTTATGTCATCCTTTGTCAGTTATGTTATGCTAAATCTAGAATGTGATGAGAAGTGTGGTTTCAACTACTCAATGGCTGCTTTGTTGATGAATTCAAAATTCAGTCCATTCATGTTTGTTACTAAAACTGCCAGCCTTATCATCGATCAAATTTCACTTGGAGTTTATTTGTCATCCAAGCAAGTGGGGGTAAGTATTTTGGGCACAGAAAATATGCAAGAGTTGTTCTCAAAATTTGCTTGGAAAATCAGGGAAGTCTTTCGAAGCTATACAATGCTAAACAAAGCACTGAAAAAGTAAAATAATGTATCTTGATATCGAAAGGATAGTTCGCAACAAGAGCAAAAGGGAATTGAATCCTGACGAGAAAAATGCACTTTTGAAAGGTATGAACTTTGCAATAACCCCCAAGAAACACCCACTAGCAGAAATAATAATGAATATTGAATATGCAGCACATTTCATACAAGAGATGAATGCAGATATGAGATATGCAAAGCAATAGAAAAAGGAACACCTATCCCAATCAAATATGTCTACTGAAGAAATTTGTTCTCTAAAGGCATTGAAATAAGATCACATTGTCATACTACCAGCTGACAAAATATGAGTGACCATAATAACGGTCAGACAAAGTTTAAATGCCTTGGATAAAGAAATCCAATCAGTAGAATCGAAAAAGTAAAGAAATTGATCAAAGACATAGGGATTAATGACATAGTCAAGATTACAGAGAAATGCAAAGCACTACACATATATGAATTACCAAAAATCCATGAGGAAAACCTGCCATTAAGACCAGTGGTAAGCTGCATTGCAAGTACGATCTATCTATTAGCCAAGCATTTGGTAACTTATCTGAACCCATTACAGTCAAGCATTGAGTCGAATGTAACAAATAGTAAGGACTTGTCAATAAAATCAAAGACATACCCATCACTCAAGGCACAAAATTAGTCAGCTTAGACGTAATAAGTCTCTTCACAAGTGTGCCCATTGCTGAAACCATGAGAAACCTACAAACCTGTCTGAAACAGGACTCCACCAATGAATGCCCATCAAATTGTTCAGCTGACAGACATTTTAACTGCCAGGGCACAGCCCTGCACAACCAGTGTCTATGACAAATATGCATCTTTATTCTACTTCTAAAACATTGGGCCTACATGTTCAAAGAAAGGATAAATACAACCCTTGTGGACTCTGTGACATTCAGGATACCCATGGTTAAGAGTGAAGGGATGTTGATAACATTGTTGTTCAAGCACAGTTTCAAAAATCAAATCATAGGGAGGGTGAACCAGAAAAAAGATGAATGGTGTTAACTTCCATAACATCAGAATGATGGGGTGGCCTCAGGTGCAGGTGTTCAGCTTCCAGCATTGGTGCCCAGGCGGTTGGACCCAGGGCAAAGTGGTGAAAAAAGAAGAAAATAATTTGCATAGATATATGCTGCCACTGTTTTTCGATTTTTATGTTTGTTTATCAGTGTTAAAAAATATTACGTTTGGGAGCATCGCCGCCATCGCCTTTGATTATACACTTTTTATTATTGTTATTTTCTTTTGGCGTGACACGTCGTCACCCAATACATTTTGAACCTGTAAGTGTATTGTTTTGTGAGCATAGGGGAGGAGTGTATAAGTTTAGGTGTGGAGACGTGGGTAGGATCTCCTGAGGTACGTGCCAAGGTGTTCTGCCTGAGGTTTGGTGAAAGTTCTGGCGAGTATCTGGTGAAACCTCTGGGAGAGTTTTTAGTTTGTTGTTGTTGTTAGCCTGTGGTCAGAACTGTTGCAACTTCCTTTGTCTAAACCCAAAGGCCAGTTACATCATCTCGACCCCACAGCAGCCTAACAAGTGGTGGACTCTTAAGGCCTCACAGGACGGATAACCGGAGAACCACCAGAAAAATAACTAAACCTCCTGGGTTTGTTTTACAGGCACATACCGGAAAAACTAAGAAAATGAGTATTCCGGTAGGAAAAACTTTGAGGACTCCTAGGTCACATGAACCTAGTGTTTCGAATCTCGACTCTGCTGAAGAACACGCAGCGGCAGAACAAGTTTAAGCACAGGCGCCTGAGACTGAAGGAAGGAGAGAGAGTAGAAATGCTGAAGTGGCAAGAGTGGACGAAGAGTTGAGGAGAAGTAGTTTCGAGATGGCTAGGCAAGCCGAGATTGAAACTACTGTAAGTGGTAGTGTCAAAGGTCATCAGACCTTTAAGAGAGAGAGACCGACGTTGCCCCCGAAGTTGGTCCATCGGATGGCCGAGACACTGGAGGAGATTAGACGGATGTCGAAACCGGTGTGGAGGTCAAATATGATGGATATGAATTACGACGAATATTAGGAGGATGCGCTGGCCAATTTATACGAGGATAAATATTTGAGGCAATACGACCCCGAAATAGCAAATTGGATTCGACGAGAAGATCAAAGGGATTGAGTTGATCCCAAGGATTTACGGATTAACGCGTTGGAGAAGAAAATAGAATTATTAATAAAAGTTATCGAAAGCGCACAAGTCCGAGAAAAGGAAATGGAGGACAGTAGACGGAAGAAGATGAGTGAGTCTTCTTACATTGAGAGTAGAGTAGAAAGAGTAAGTGAACCTAAGAGAGAGGTTCATTCAGAGGTTTATGTAAGGTCTCAAGAGGATAGGGACAATTATTTGGGTAGAGATAGAGGTTGGACTGAGGAGCCGCAGAGTTCGAGGAATGCTGAACAAGCACAATCGAATGCCTACAGTTACTCAGAGAATAGGAGGTCTAGGGAAAGGAAGGTGACTGAATCGAATGAATGAAGCGATGAATGGTCCCAGGGAGAGGATGGATTTTCTCGTTCTACTCCTTGGAGAGATACCGCAAATAGAGCTGACCTTAGCCCAGAGAGGAGGAGAAAGAGAAAGTCGAAGAGTAGAAAGAGATCTCACAGGTCAAGAGCTAGGAGTAGACATTACTCAGATAGTGATAATAGCAGTTCATCTACGTCGAACTCTAGCTCAAGTGTAGAAGTGGATGTGACAGATGTGGTAAAGGCCTTGAAACATAGACCTTTACATGATAGTATAAAGCCGACGGAGGTGCTGAAATTTTTTACTGATCTGGAAAGTGAGTTTCTGGAGAATACTGCTGATAAGGTAAAGAAGGAGTGTTTGAGAAGGTTGTCTCAGAACACGGCTAGGAGGATAGCGAGAACATCCTCAGGTTATATGGAAGGGCGGAGAAATATTTTAAAGTATCTCGCGCCAACTTATGATTTGATGATGCTCAAAAGAGAGTAGTTTAATATGAAACAATAAGAAGGCGAGTCAGCCTTAGAGTTTTTAAAGAGGTTGAGCAATCATGTGGATCTGGTCTATGCAGATCAGACTGATTAGGTAAGGCAATGCCTTCATTTATAAAAGTAGTCCGTTATATCAGACGGAGTTGCAGGATGTATTGTCATCGATGAAAACTTGGCAAGACCTTGCATACGCTGTAACACAGATTGATAAGAAGTATAGGAATGTGTTTACTACTTTTGGAGCCAAGGATCAACCAATTGTAGTGAATCAAGTTGTAGCTACGGAGGAGAAATGCCCAGAAATTGCTTTTGTAGGGAATGCTCAGTATGGAAGTACTAAAAAGTATAACCAGACAAAGTCAAGACCACAAAATCAGTTGCAAAAGGCAGTGGAAGAGGAGAGAAGTGAGGAGAATGCTAAAGAGATGCAACCTGGTCCCTTGCCTCGTGATGTCAAAAAGTCTAACAAGGAGCAGGCCAAGGAGTCTTTTCTAGCTATTCTCTCAAAGGAGTGGCTACAATTGGTTCAGAAAGTGGATAAATTACAAGTTACTCAGAATGAAGCTTTAAAGGAGTTGACTACTGTGAAGACTGCGTCTGCTGTAAAGCAGAAGCAGTTGAAGCAGCAGAGACCCTGCTGCATATATCATAAGAATAATACTCATGCTACGGAGGAGTGTAAAACATTAGCATACGGGCGTCAGCAACAGCAACGCGGTGAATTTAACTGCGGCATGTCTAATCAGTATCATGGTGGTGATAGAAACGCTTCATTTAGAGGAAATTTTAGAGGTAGAGGTGGACCTCAATTTGGATAGGAAGAGGTGCCTATTATGTAGGATTCCCTGAAGAAGATCAAATGTATGGGTATGATCCAGAATTTGAGAGATACAGGGAATTCTGCAGACTTAGAGAACAAGGCATCCAGTTGCAGAGGCAGTCTCAGTTGATGCTACCTGCATCAACTAGTCAACCGGCTATTCAGGCTAGTACTGTCCAGGATCAATCTGGATCATTTGTTTCCAACCAGTCACAACCTAGTTCGCATAACGTAATGGTGACAAGCCGTGCGGATGTGAATGATGAAAGCGAACCAAGTAGAGACAGATCTCCAAGTTTGATTCTAGGACACCTCTAGAGAAAGTGAAAGAAAGAGATTTGGCTCATGTAAAGCATGGAAGGAAAGTAACAGACATGGAGAAAAGATTGTTGGGAAATTATTAGAAGACAGTTCCATTCTACATAAATGTAGTTATTGGAGAAACGGCTACCAGAGCCTTAATTGGTACAGGAGCTCAATGTACCGTCATGTCTCCAAAGCTCTAGAAAAAAGCATTGGACGTAGCTTATACAGTGTACTCTCGTATTCTTAAGGTGACTGTAGCTGATGGAAAAATTGTGCACACCTTCGGGTATGTACCATTTTGTATGAAGACTGAATTCCGACATTTTCCAGTCAATGTTAAAGTGTTGCCAGATGCAGGTGAGGACCTGATCTTGGGCACAGATTTTTTAGCACACCCAGATTTAGGTGTGGTTATTGATTTTAAAAGGAATGTCATGAGGATACAAGGCATTGAGAAAAAGATTGACGTAGTTCAAGTCCCTTCTGTAACTACTGTGCAAACGGTTATGGAAGAAGTGACTAAAGTCAGTGTGGCATCGACTGATTGCACAGATCAAATTGTTTATCCAAAAGTTTGTCTACTAAAGACAACTGTTGCAATTGTCACATGTGGGAAAACCTATGTTCCATATGGAACAGATGTTTTGATCAAGGCAAAACTTTGGGATCAACATGGAGATGCCACGTTGTGTCAAGCAAAAGTGAAAATTCAAACATAAATTTTAGTAGTGTTTGTGAGAAAAGCATGTAAATTTCGCGATTCAAGTCAATTCCTACTGTAGTTATTTTATTATTATCTTAATTTTTATCGCTTCACTTAAATTTTGCACATATGGAACCAAACTGAAAATATTATCAATCATGCAAACCTAATCTCTAAAGATAACTTATAAACCTAATGAACCTTGAAATATCGGTTCAGTGGAAAATAACAATACTGTACAAAGTAAGTATCAAAAGGTTCCGACCATATGGAATCCTCTAAGGGTTCAAAAATATATGTTGTATAAAATAAATGGGAGTTATGGCCGATCTTAAACACAGGCCTCCTAAAACAAGATGAACTACCAGAAATGGAAGCAGATGGGTCAAAAGAGGCAAATAATCGCCTAGACCTCTTAGATAAAAATACAGTAACCTTTGCTCCTGCTAGAGCACACACATATGGTGTGAAATAAACAAAAACAAACATTAATCAAAAGATAAGATAGCAGAAGTTAATTAAACCAATCTAGCATGAAAAGCTGTATATAAGAGCCTGTAACTCTTATCCTCAGTTCAATTCTGGTTCAGTCCATTCTAGCTCGTTCAATTCTGGTTCAGTCCATTCTAGCTCGTTCAATTCTGGTTCAGTTCATTCTAGCTCGTTCAATTCTGGTTCAGTCCATTCTAGCTCGTTCAATTCTGGTTCAGTCCATTCTAGCTCGTTCAATTCTGGTTCAGTCCATTCTAGCTCGTTCAGTTCAGTATCTTCAGTCCAGTTCAGTTCATTACTGCATTTTATTTCGCTCATTTATTGGAGTCGTTTACTTATTTCTATATATATATCATTATATCGATAGATATGTACCGCCAACAGTACCCGAAGTATAGGTTCACGCCCTATTCATTTCCAAGTATGTACTAGTGTATATTAAATTTGATTAGTTTCCAATAAATCTTAAAATTACAAATCCACTTGTTAAACTACCCAAGGACATAAGTATTCAGGGGCCAAATACCTGCATATCAAATTGTGTTATCCTTACAGTACTCCTACCTAGTTTCCTTTTAAGAACTTAGACCCTGACAGTTGAACGGTATTATTGTCGAATCTAAAGATTCTGAAATGAAGTTCAGAATGGAGAAAGCGGTTGTAGACGGATCACAAGAGGAGTCTGTAGTACTAATCTCCAATACCACGGGTTCTGGTTGTCGGTTTGAGAGAGATGAAATCATTGGCTATACGGAATCTATGTTAATTGAAGATGACAATACTTATAAAAAGGTGAAGGAAATGAAAAAGATAAAGGAGGAAAAAGAATATCAGACGTGTATGGTAAAGGAAGGAATGCCTGCATTATCAAAAGCTGATTCTGTAGAGTTCTATACTTCACTATGCAGGATATCGAAGGCGAAAATTTCCGAAGAGCAGAAGACGGAAGCTATAGAGTCTTTGTTGAAATACAGAGATGTCTTTAGCTTGCCTGGTGATCCGGCTACTACAACCCCAGCTCTGATGTGCAAGATAGATACAGGAGATGCGAGACCTGTAGCAAAGAGATATTACAGAGCTTCTATTAATAGTCGGCCTGGAGTGAGGCGACATATAAAGGAGATGTTGGATCAAGGAGTGATAGAGCCCTCGAAGTCACCGTGGGCTGCACCCTTGTTCCTAGTTGGAAAGAAAGATGGAACTACGAGACCCATAGTTGATTTTAGAGGTATAAACGATGTGACCAAGGATGATAAATATCCCATCCGGAGAATGGATGACTATTTAGATTGCCTTGGAAGAGCAAAGTTCTATACGGCTCTAGATTTGAAGTCGGGATATTGGCAGGTCCCGATGGAGGAAGAGCGCAAGGAGAAAACGGCTTTTATATGCCAGGAAGGCTTGTTTCAGTTTAAAGTCATGCGGTTTGGATTGAAGAATGCACCGGCTGAATTCCAAAGGATGATGGAGAGAATCCTTGGGGATTTGGTATGGAAAATTTGCCTAGTGTACATAGGTGATATTATCATCTTCTCGAATACGTTGGAGGAACACTTAGAGAATTTGAAACTGGTGCTAGAAGTGTTGAGGAAGGCGAAGTTGACTCTTAAGCCAGAGAAATGTGAATTTCTTCCCGAGAAGGTGCACTTTTTAGGGCACATCTTGGATGCGAACAGAATTTCTCCAGATCCTAAGAAGGTCAAGGCAATAACCGAATTTCCATTCCCTGATTCTGTTAAGAAAATGCAAAGATTCCTAGGTATGCTACAATGGTGTAAGAAATTTATACTGGACCTAGCAGCACTAGCTGAACCTTTGTACAAATTAACAGGTAAGAAGGGAACATGGAATGTGATGGAGTTGCATTACACAACTTTTGAGAAGCTCAAAGTAGCATTGACCTCAGTACCTTTCTTACGACATCCAATTTTTGATGGATCTGCATGATTCATTCTTCAAACAGATGCCAGTGAAATTGGATTGGGAGCAGTGTTATGTCAAGAGACTGACTCGGAAGGTTGGGTAATTGCCTACAATAGTCGGATATTGCGGGCAGAAGAAAGGAAATGGTGCGCCACTGAAAGAGAATGCTTAGCTGTGGTATACGGCCTAAAGATTTATAAACATTATCTTTAGGGTCAAAAGGTCAGGATTCAAACTGACCATAAACCATTATTATCTAGGAGGGTCAACACACAGACTAAAGACAAACTCAAGAGGTGGTATGCATTCATTTGCCAATTCAATCACAAGTTGGAGTACGTGCCTAGCAGAAAAAATGCCATGGCTGATTTTCTCTCCAGGAAGGAGGAACCGGATGAACAGAAAGAAAAGTTGCCACCAAAATGGGAGCTTATCTTTCAAAAAGGAGAAGTGAAATCTCTTACTGAAGATGAAGTCATTAACCAAAACCACAAAGTTTTAGTGAATCAACTTCAGAAACTCAGAGGAGATGAAATGGATGAGGCTGTAGGAGTCTTCACTTTGGTGAAGATGGCTACAGCTTCAGTGGCTTCAATGTATTGTGTTAGTGATGAGACTCGACTTAATATTTCTCCAGAATTTGATAATTATTGAATGCCTGAGAAATATGAAATCGAGGCAGTAGTCACTAGACAAATGGCAAAAAACTTGCAGCAGGAGAAAAAAGGACATCCTCCTGGGCAAGCAAAACCTATAGAAGAGGTAAAGAGAATTTTTGAACCGAAGGAGAAGGAGTTTGAAGAAGGGTATAGACGGAAAGGGCTTATCTCAAACGCCTTGATAGCACAGTTGCAAATAAAGGACAAAGATCTAAAAGTGATCTTCGAGAAACTAGGTGCTAAAAGTAGCACTAAGTCTCAAAGTAACTTTTATATCGATCAAGGGATACTATATAGAGAGACTTTTGGCGAGGCAGAGGATCGAGTTGTTGTCCCCTCTGTTCTCAGAAAAGTTGTCCTACATCAGTATCATGGAGCAGTGATGATGACGCATCAAGGGTTTAAGAGAATTCTTGCTATTATTAAAAAGCGGTTCTGGTGGCTGAGCATCGAAAAGGATGTTCGGAGCTGGATCAGTTTTTGTTCGATATGTCAAATTGCGACTCCAGGAAAGGCTACAATACTGCCATTGAATCCAATCATTCCTAGAGGACCATTTGACATAGTCTCTGTTGATATTGTGGGAATTTCTCCTATGAGTGAGAAAAGACCGTATGTGATAGTATTTCAAGATTACTTTACAAAATGGGTAGAAGCAGAAATGATCCCGGATCAATCTGCTGTAACCATTGTGGACAGTTTTCTTCGAAATATTGTGTTTAGGCATGGAACCCCGGTGAAATTGTTGAGTGATAACGGTTCATGCTTTACAGCTGATTTGATGATGTCAGTGTGTAAATTGTTGGAGTGTCAGAAGATTTTCACAACTGCCTACCATCCACAAGGAAATGGAATGGTTGAAAGGTTTAACCAAACCTTGATCAAGCAGTTGCGAAAGGTTGCTATAGAGGACTCAGACAAGTGGGACAGATATTGGCAATCTGTTGTTTTTGCTTATAATGCCACACCTCATACCTCAACGAGATGTTTTCCATTTGCCTTATTGAGAGGTCATGAGGCTAATTTTGGCATTAGTATTGGTGTTGCAAGAAATATAGTTCTGCCAATGAACTATGAGGCTTATAAGCATATACTAACCGAAAGTTTAGTAGAAACTTATGAAGTCATTTCGGAAAATATCAAGAAAGCTGCAGAGATCAGTAAAAAGTTTTTTGACCGTAAAGCAAAAGCTCATGATTATTCCGTGAATGATTGGGTTTTGCTGAAAGTCGATAAACAGAAAAAACTGGGTCTGCCGTGGCAAGGACTGTTTCTTGTTACTGATAATAGTAGATTATCAGAGAATGTGCTTGAAATCGCGCACTGGAGAGAGCCGCTGAAAAAGCAGATGGTATCCGTGAGCAGGTTAAAGCACTTTGGCTACGAGACCGGCAGATGGCTGCAGTCTAACGACGTGTCATCAAATGATGCGCAGTTTACTGTAGCTTCAAAAATCAGTAATTATAAACTGCGGTAGCACGTAGCGCTGTATTTTGTGTGTATGTGTGCGTGTGATTACCCCCCATATTTTTCTGTCCCAAATCTTGTAATTAGGTACAAATTGTATTTAATTTTATTTATTTATGTATTTATCATATATTTATTGTGTATTTTTTATTTTCCCTTGCGTAAATCGTAAAATTTCTCAAAATTTTTGGTAAAAAACCACTCTTCGCAAAAAACACAAATTCTTAAAATTTTTTTGGGGCCCAAAATTTTTAATTTCCCTGAGACCGATTAATTTTTTCGGAGGAAATAGTTATTTGTTGCCCACCAATTCTGTGAATATTGGAAGAATTGGAAAACCGCTGAAGTTTTAGAGTGAAAATAGGCAAAAAGTAGCGAAAGCAGAAAATTTGTTGATTTTTCAGCTCTCAAAAAATTTTAAAAAATTTTTGAATATTGATAGCACTGAATTCGAAGAATTCAAGAAAGAAGCGGTAGGAATGTTGCGGCCTCCCAATGGATGCCGCACAAAGCAATATTTGGTCACGGACCCCCACCTGACCTACAGTCAGCTGCAGGTGCGGCAAAATAATCGGTATTTTTTAGTCGATGGTAAGCGACCTAAGTTGTTAAACTTAGTTAATTTAAAAATTAATTGGGCAAAGCAGGATGTTATAACCCATGGGTGTCTAGATCAAGGCCTAGACAATTGTAAAAATTTAGTGGGAACAAATTTGTTCTGTCAACTTGAAAAAGTGTGGCAAAGCTGCCCGTAGCGCGAGATTTGGACTTTTTGCAAAACTACATTATTCCTCTACACACATGGCGAGTTGAATAAATTCGTTTATGTGATGGGGAAGAAGTGGTGTGTAGCAACTAGTCGACTAGGGGTAGATGATTTCAAAATTATTTAAATTTCAAAATTCTATCTTTATCTAATTTTCTACAAATTTCCTCATTTTGGGTAAAATTGTACAAGTATTTTAAATCTTTCTTAGATATTATTAATTTGTTCGTTGAATAGGCCGTTTTGGGCATTGGATTGAGACGGCATGCAGTCGAATGATGGAAGATGCAGATGGTCTGTGCATGTACTCCCGTATAAGGTAGAAGTCAAGGCCGCACTTGTGTTTAACCATCTGCCAACACTAACCCAATATATGTTTGGTACCTTATTGTCCCCTGCTTGCAATTTTTTTTTCCTATTTGTGCTTACTATCTGTGGTGAAGGTAGAACTTAACTGATGTCTGTCCGCTTCAAAAAAATTTTCATAAAAAAGTTGTAAACATTTCGTATGAATTTTTTAGACTACAACATCAAATGCGTTGTCAGAGTTGGCAAATTAGAACGATGGTTCGTGACGAATTTTGGGAGATTTCTGTTGGAATTGATGGAACCAAAAATGATAGAAATAGGTAAGGTGGCTGAGATGATCGAAACCTTGACGGCGAGTAGGTTTCGAGGACAGCCAATTATCCGTTTCGACACCGAGAAGGTTACTCAAGAGTATGTGAGTAAGGTTTTTGCGACTTCTGGGGTTGATAACCTAAAAGGCAAGGAGTTCGCGAGAGTCATTAGCCTCTCGACGGTGACTGGAGACACCTTTGTTGTAGATACTACGGCAATCATGCCGAAGGACGCTCATTCATGAGCTTTTAGATTCGGACATGCTTCTCATTGGATACAACTTGGTTACAGATCTGGTTGCCATCTGGAATGTTAATGGCGCAGGAGAAAGCACCAAGATGTTGATCTGACACCAGAGATCAAACATAGGAGTTACGTCTTCATATGGCCCTTATTATGACATAGCCAAGGTAGGAGACCAGTTGAATGGGAGATGTTTGGCAATGTCCAGGAAGTTGGGACTTTGCCCAGAGACTTTTAAGCTGAAAGGGTTGTTCATGGAGCTGTATCTGGCGGATATTGGTTATTTTTAAATTGATTTCCGTCGGAGAGCGCAACGTGAACAATTCTGTAGGCACACGTTAACGCAGTTTGAAATAAGGTATTCAGCACTGGACGCCTACTACTCATTGTTGGTTTTCCTAGCACTTTTCCACTATGAGTTAGCTATGGAAGTCGAGGTCGGATTCCAGTACTTTCTGCATGATTTGATGAAGGCAGAGCAGATTCAGATAATGGCCTTCAGGCTATACAGGTTTTTTAATATGATACATGGTGAGAACTTTCCGCAAACTTTTTGGGGAAGTCCAGAGGTAGAAGAGCCGCAGTCATTGGCTATTTATCACGTGATGAGGCAGGAAGTGTATGCCCCTATGGCTGCCCAAATGGATACCTCATTTGGAGGCTATACGGAGTACAGCTTCCCTAATTACGAAGCCAATCCAAATAGAGGGAGAGAAGTAAGCATCCCTAAAGGTATTCATCCCGATTATACCGTCAAAGAGAAAAGTAAGAATGTGGACGGGTATGATATGGTAAGAGAGGATGAAGAGTTTGAAGAAGCTTTGTCGGAAAAGCAGATTAGAACTCTAATTACGAAGAAGGTGATAGATATGGTTAATCAAGGGAAAAGTTTCAGTAGACTTGATGAACCAGTATCTATGGTTTTGTACGAGAATTTCCTAAGGTATAGGAAAGAAACTAAGCAATTGTTGGAGATAACATCTCTGGAAGTTGATTACCACGAGTATGAACCAGTCAACATATCGAATGGTAAAGACTCGTACGTAAGACAACACTGGAGTATGGATATCGATCCTTATTCTGAAATATTGATTGAGGACAATTTTAAGAATTTGGAGTCAGTGTGTAACAAAGTTCCGCTCACGTTTCATTTATTTTGGCCAGCTTGTAGAGAGGAAGCGGAAGAGTACATTACCTCTCTCCTTGACCATAACTATATGAGATCCTTTAGCCCTGAGGGAAAGGAACAACTCTTGAAGATGTTGTGGAGGGGAGAAAGGTACGGTCAGTACTTATCGTTTTTGAATAGTCTTCCAGTGACGGAGGTGCATAGGCCAACAAAGGGCGATGGGATTACATGTTGGGGAAATCGTTTCGGATTTTTGCTGATCCGATTTTGGCCCAAGACAAAATCATGGGAGCAAAGACCGGAAGGTAAGAGGAAGCCTAATGCGGAGTGTCCGCAGTACAAAGATAATCCGTACTGCTATCAGAGGTTTTACTTCCGCCAAATAGCTGTCCGAGTTCCAGGTTTGCGATACCCAATAGATATGAGTGAGGACGCAACGAAGGAGAATCAGAAGAAGAGCGTGTTAGCATATCAACCGGAATAGGTTCCAGGTTACGAGCCGCCATTTTTCGAGCCGATATTGCCATCCGATGCTCCAGGTTTCACAATTACGCATATTGGCGATAAGGTTGTAGTGACGCCGACAGGTAAGCAGCCAACAGTGCCGGTTACAGGCACTGAAGTAAGCACAACAGTGAGTCAGCAATCTGGAGTTGATATGAGTAGTATGGATCAGGTGCAGGGGATGCAGGCTGAGCCTGTTGCGGCGAAAGTACAGCAACAAGCGATACCTGCAGACCTCAACACCCCCATAGACTTGAATCAGGTAGGAGACGATTTAGAAGTGGACAAGGAGGTCACTGTTGAATCATTGATACAGCCTGATCAAGAAACACAGGTAACCTCTTTAGTAGATCAGACAGAAAGTTTACTTTCTGGAATGGATGTCAGGACAGAGCAAATGTTGGATGAAAGCAATCTGATAACGATTGCTGCAAGTCCAACAATAGAGGAAATTGAAGCAAGGCTCAGGGAACGAGCTGAAAAGGAAATCGAAAGGCAGAAAGAGATTTTCACTAAACAGCTTGCGGAGCAAAAAGCGAGATTAGATCAGCAGCAGAAGCAGCTGGAGCAGGTATTGGCTGGTTTTACGGCGCAGCCGACGCCTCTGGCAGCGCCTACAGTCGTGCAAGCTCCGGCCAAGCCGCCTACTGCTTATTATATCCCGAAATTGCAGGTGCAGCCTGCTAGTACGCAGGCCATCCAACCTGCGGTCAGCAAGGTTACGCCGACAGTTCAAGTAGCGCCCAGAGATCCAGGTATAGATGGTGGTATACCAGGTATGTATACCACTGAGGAGGTTAGGAAGTTCAGAGCAGAAGGTCGTACAGACGACCAGATTAAAAGATTAGGAAGGAGGAAGATAGCTCGAAGGGCCAATAGGGCTAAAAGGAGAGATGAGGAAGATGTCATTGAAATTACCGATGATGAAGGAGAAAAGACAGGGAGTTCTACGTCTGTGGGCTTGAAGTTTGCTGGATCTACTACTTTATTGACGGATTCAACCAAGTACAAGACTAGAACTATGCAGATGAGCCTGACCCCTGGAACCACAAGTTCTACGAGTCAAGTGCAGTTGACGGTAGCTTCCGCTAAAGTACCCAGTAAATCGGCTGCACCTCAGGTAAGTGCAATGACGAAAAGTACTTTGGCTAAGCCCGTGTCTAAAGTGGACTGGACTTCTCAGCAGAACCAGAGCAGTTCCTCTGGGAAAAAAGTTATCTCTAAACCCTCTATGTGGGAACCGACTAAATCGGTCAAGAGAAGTAGAGATAAGGAAGTAACTTTGGAGTACCTGAGTTCTGTTTTGAGAGACTACTGGGATGTCCATAAGAAGTTTCCAATGGTAAAAGGAAGGATAGATTTTTCGACACCGGAGGTGATCGAATTTTTTGCTCAGGATATGCCAGATGATAATAGGAATCAAATCATCTGGGCATTGGTGAATAATGGAGTAGAGGAGCTTTATGTGAACTATGGGGATCCCTTTGATGTTCAAGGAGGTTTCCTGTATGATCACATAAACGTTCCTGAGCCCATTTGGGAGTATATTTGGCTCAAGTTCATGCCAAATTGGATTCATCACTTTGATGCGGAAATAGTAATGGCAGCCATGAGATACTTATGTACCATGGTGTTGCTAAAGTTAGAACAACAGCAGTTGGGCCCGAGACATATTGGTGCAGTGGATGCACGGGCCAAGTCATTTGTGACGGAGAGGTATTATTCTATCTGCTTGTGGGGAGAGGGTGGTACTGCATTCAGGGAAGCGTATGCCAACCAAATACAGGAACACCAGCAAACTGCAGTGGATATTGCAGCAAAGAGAAGGTTGTCTGATATGGTTCAGAAGTTTTCTGGTAAGTTCCAGAAAGCCGAGGATGAGGAGGGGCAACCCTTCAAGATTCTCATTTTAACCGAAAGGCAACCTAGGGATACATCCAGGACTAGGAGCCAGCACTCGCGACAATCGTCTCACTCGCAGAGTCGGCAACAGCCTGGAGTATTCAAGTTACCGTATGCAAATCAGCAAAGTGAAGGTAGGTCCAGTACCTCAGCTTCTGGAGTATCTTCCGTAAGTTCCACTCAGGGCTCGTACCAGAGGAGAACTGGAGGGGGATATGGCCGAGGCTGAGGTCAGAGACAGGGTCAAGGAAGACCCTTTAGAATGGTTAATCCGCAACCGTATAGAGGTCAGGCAATGGGCGGACCCCCTCGTGCGACCCAACCTCGAGGAGTTTTTGGGGGATTCCTCAGGGGTCATGGAGCTCGGGGTGGTCCCTACCCTCGCCGTGGTAGCTTCCAATACGGCCGTTAAGGTGGCGGCGGGCAACAATAATTTCATATAGCCGCATTGTTTTTGGACCAAAATTCATTATTTCCTACAAATTTTATTTAAAAAATTTAAAAATATAAAAACACAAACAAAATACAAAATACAAAAAAAATATATATTATCTCGTTTTATTGTTGCTTTAAATTATAAATTTTTCTCGTTCCCGGTGCCCAAAAGTTGCCCGGCAAAATTCGTTATTTCTGTCCATCTAATTTTGGGCGTGTATATAGCCCTCCTATTTTTCTCATTAATTTCAGGGCCTCAAAAAGATGAAGAGGTGAAAAATTTTATTTGCATTTATAAAATTATTTCGTAAATCAGGTATAATTGAAATATTTTATAGAAAATATTTTTTATTGAATAGATTTGTATTGGACAGAGCAATGTGGCGAGTGGCCGACCATAGAGGAAGTGCACCTGTGGTAGCTTAACCCTTAGGCTGTAAAAACCAGTACACGAGAGAAGAGGAACAGCAGCACCCCAGATCTAGGCACAGATCAACATCAAAGTCCAGGCCGAATTACGTTTGTGATTGTTTCGGGTAGCCTGAAAAGGAGTGCCCTGCCGAATATATTGATCAAAGTCGCCATCACCTGAAGGACCTGTTAGGGGCTGGATCACATCTTGGAGGGGGTAGCCTAAAAAATTTGTTTTCCAAGGGGAGAACTGTTATGCAGTCGGGGCCTCAGTATGAGACTCAGGCTGCAGAAAGGTTTTCACCTCCCGTTGGTCAGTTTTGAGGGCTGAGGGATGTTGGGGTGGCCTCAGGTGCACGTGTTCAGCTTCCGGCGTCAGTGCGCAGGCGGTTGGAGGGGGAAAAAAGTGGCAAAAAAAGAAGAAAATAATTTGCACAGATATATGCTGCCACTGTTTTGCGATTTTTATGTTTGTTTATCAGTGTTAAAAAATATTATGTTTGGGAGCGTCGCCGCCATTGCCTTTGATTATACATTTTTTATTATTGTTATTTCTTTTGGCGCAGCACGTCGTCACCCAACACATTTTGAACCCATAAGTGTATTGCTTTGTGAGCGTAGGGGAGGAGCGTATAAGGTTAGGTGTGGAGACTTGGGTAGGATCTCCTGAGGTACGTGTCAAGGTGTTCTGCCTGAGGTTTGGTGAAAGTTCTGGCGAGTATCTGGTGAAATGTCTGGGAGAGTTTTTAGTTTGTTGTTGTTGTTAGCCTGTGGTCAGGGCCCAGTTGTTCGATTCTTTCCTTAACTTTTTCCTTTAAAGAATTCCTTAACTCTTAAGGTGTCCTCATTAAAGGTGACCTTTAGAGGTGCATTGCTCGAATAATTTCTACCTTTTCCTTGAATAAGGAGACCTTAAAAGGCTTCCTTCAATAATTTTGTTGTATTTTTTTTGCTATTCAGACAAGTAATTTTTAATTATTTAATAATTTTGAATAAATTTTTAATTTGTAATATTGTGTCCAATTATTACGATGGAAATACAAACGGATTTTAAGAAAACGAAAAAGCCAGGAAGTGCAGCGTTTAGTTCGGAAGAAAAAATTTTCTTTTTATCCTTAGTTAAGGAGGGGCGCGACGAAATCTTTGCGTGTGAAATGAGCGCCCAATCAAACAAAAAGAAACGCTTTGCTTGGGAACAAGTAAAATTTTAAAGGTAAAATTTTTAACACCTTACTCAGTGAATGTCCCATGTTATTAAGATAACGAATAAATATAATAAAAAATCGACGACTGGAATTCGTACAACCGAATCATTACAAAAGTTGTGGGATAACTTGAAATGGATTTGCAAAGAAGAACGTTCAAAATGTGATAAAGAAGCTAGGTAAATGGCATGTATTTAATTTAAATTTCGGCAATTTATATCAAAATTAAACTATCTATTCTTAGAAAAACAGGGGGTGGACCTCCACCACCGCATATTAGTTAAATTTCTCAAATTGTTGACGATATTTTCGGCGACGCTTCTGAACCATACTTTACTGGAGAATCGACCGGAATCGATACATTAAATGAAATTAATTTGACCGGGATAACTTTATCAAAAAATGTTAATCAAACAAAAGGTCCTACGAATGAATTAATGTATTCACCTTTATCTGACTTAGACGACGATGAAGTTTTAAAAATATTGCGTAAAACTATGTTTGTATTTGTATTTTGTATTTGTTTTTATAGCCGAAACTGTAAATTTAATTATTCTTTTTAGGTAAAAACCTCGATCGTGAACCTGAAACGGAGCAAAATTTAGGTCCCTTGGCTTTTGACGATTCGGATTTTACCGTTAGACCTTTGTCGAGTAATTAATATTTTATTTTGCGTAAAAATTGTCATATTCAAAATTTTAATGATTTTCAAGGTTTGGAACAGCAATCACTGGAAAATAATATTAATCGTCCATCGTCTTTACCCAGCGCTCCAGGATCGTCATTGTTTTTTAGCGGCCGAGCGTCGTTATTACCCAGCGCTCAAGCTGGTTCCTCCTTACCCGTCCAAAGTATTGAATCGAGGAAATATATGAAAAGGCGATACGTCAGCAGTAACATTTGCAAAGAACAACAGAGTCATTCTAAAGAAGCAATAGCCGAAGATTGTCTTCGTATTGAAAAAGAAGTAGCAGAGGCCAAAATTGAAGCTTATAAAGAGTTTTCCAATGCTGCTAAATTGGCAGCCAGTTATTTTAATACTGCCGAACTTGAAGCTCGTTTAGAAATTACAAAAATAATTCAGGATAACCCTGGAATTGAAAAAGCTTGTGTGAATATTGTTAATCAATAATTTTAATTTTTTATTTAAAAAAATGTTGACCAATATAATTATTAAAAAATTGCTTATCAAGAATGTTAATTTTTAGTTAAAAAAAGTGTTGACAAACATAATCATGATGCCTAATATTATTATCAAAATTGTTGGGTAAATCATTATTATCGTCAATATCATCATTTTCAACTTCATCTTCAAAATCGGGCAAATTTAAATGCACGGCGTAATTGTGTAAAATTGCGCAACATAAAACCAATTTGGGAACATTCTTGAAGAAAACTCGAATTTCGATGTGCAAAATATGAAAGCGCCTTTTCCACCTGCCAAAAACTTGTTCTATAAGAACACGGGTTCTTTTATGTGACGAATTGTAACGATGTTGTTGATTATTATTTGGTTTTAAATAAGGCGTTAAAATAATATCCGAACACGGATACCCGCTATCACCTAACAAATAGCCAAAGTCTAATGGCTGACCATCTAAATGCGACTTCAATCTTGATTCTCTAAAGACGCGAGCATCGTGCGCCGAACCCGGAAATGAAACATTGATGTTAAAAAATTCGCCATTTGGCCCACATACAGCTTGGATGTTATACGTTTTTCTATGTTTTCTATTGAAATAAACATGCTCGATTCGTTTTGGCGGCAAAATTTGAACGTGAGTACTATCAATGAGGCCGATAACGAATGGAAATCCGTTTTTTTCTTGAAAATTTTCGTGAATGTCACGTCGTTGGTTGTAGGTCGGGAATTTAATAAATGACGAGCTATGTTTCACGAGAGCATTGATTGTTGACCATAAGCTACGACATTGCGTACTTTTATCGACGTTTAGAGTATCACCAATTACCTAGAAATTAAAGTGGTGCGATATTCATGTATATAATATACAAAAAACGATTTTAGACTTCAAAATTCCTACAAAACGTTTTTTAAGGCGTGCAAGAACTAACTTGTTGAAATGCATTAGACGCCAAATAACGTAAAGCTAAACAAATACATTCTAATGGCAAAATTGAATGATTTCGATTCGTTGACCTTTCTAAATCGTTTTTTAATAAATGGGTCAAATTTAAAATGGCCGCTGGCGTAAAACGATATCTAAACAAAAAGACGCTACTATGTAAAATCTTTTAAGCAAAAAAAAATTTAATTTAAAGAACTATACTCCGCAAATTTTAGAAAAGAAAACATTTTAGCAAAAGCCTCAAATTTACTTTTTTTAAGTTCCAAAAATTTACACTTTAAACGTAAGATCCCATCAATCTAAATTTACCTTTCATAAATTTGAAAGTCGGATAATCCATTGAAAGGCGATGTTGTATCACGTAATTTTCGTATTTTCCTTGGTAGTTCATCGTCACTATCGTCGTCCGAATATAAAACGCGCAAGATTCGATTAAGAGCCATAATTTGAAGTAAAATATAATTTGTGAAATGACGAAAAAAAATTTTTATCGTTAAATTATCTTTTAACTAGAGAAACGAAGTGTAATTCTATTAATACGTTTAAAAATTTTTAAAAATAAACATTTTATTTAATGTTGAGGATGCTCAGTAGCACCCTTGACTTAAGGATTCCTTGAAAGGAAAAAAATGCTTAAGGAAAAGATCGAGGAACGTTCGAGCAATCCGACGTTTAAAGGAATCCTTTGAAGTGTTTCCCTTTTAAGGAACGGATTGGAGCAACACCTTCAACATTTCCTTCAGAGGAAGGAATTGTTTAAGGACTCCTTAAGCTTTAAGGAACAATCTAACAACTGGGCCCAGAACTGTTGCAACTTCCTTTGTCTAAACCCAAAGGCCAGTTACATCATCTCGACCCCACAGCAGCCTAATAAGAATGGATAAAGATTCTATAGTACAGATTCCTGCATTAGAATGCCCTGTTTGTTTTTGTTGCAAGGGCAAAAATTTTGTATTCCTATGCATTTGTGGTTAATGTAGAAACAGAAATTTAGTAGAAATGATCATTTTCAAAAAGTAAAAGTCGTGAAATCAAAGTAAAAGTTGTTTTATTTTGAAACAAAAGTTTTGTAAAACTGTTTACAAAAAATATGTCGGGGGGGGGGAAGATGTTGTAATATGTGAAAAAAAGATTTTTCGACTGTTTTGACTAATTTGCTGAAAGTCCCTTTGATTCATCGAATATATGGGCAACAAGCAAATTGAACAAAATATTGATACAGCATTAAAGTGAACATTGACAATCATCACTTGGATTTGTAAGTATAAAATTGGTAAGTTTAGGGTCAATGCTTATTGTTTTAATATTGTCAAAATTTTGCCAAAATCAATCCCATCATTGATCACATTGAGAAATGACTAAAATTATTGGTGAAACAGAAATGTAGTATACCACACTGAGCTAAACCAATATTATCACTTATTTTTCATTTTTGTAATTACAGTAAACAATAAATAAAAATACATCCATAAATATAAGATCATGTATATAAAAAACGTTGTTTGTACAAATATATTCTGCATAAATCTGTTGTTGCAGCCATAAAGGCGTTTCGTGTTTAGTTTTTGTTGTTCTTTTTAGTTAGAATAAAATACCACATTTTCAAACACAAACAACAACAAAATGTGACTAATGCTCCCTTATTCTTTCATCTTTTCTTTATTTCCCCTTTTCTTATTTTTGTTCAAACTCAGGGGCTCCCAGCAGCTTGTAGGGTAGCTGCTCTTCGGGGTCACTAGGTAGTAGTGATGAGTCCCAGGGGGTCATCATAGCCTAAGTATTTGACATCTGGTGACTCCCCGAAGTTCATTTTTTAATCTGTCCTCATGACATCCCCTCTGAACCTGATTCCACCTCTTCCTCCTTCCTCCTCCTTTTCTTCCACCTCCATCTTTGTTTTTCTTCCTCCTTTCTGTCTTAGTCACATTTTGTTTCTCCCAGGGGGAGGGGTGTAGTATACCACACTGAACTAAACGGATATTATAACTTATTTTTCATTTTTGTAATTACAGTAAACAACCAATAAATAAAAACACGTTCGTAAATATAAGATCAGGTATATAAAAAATGTCATTTGTACAAATATATTTCGCATAAATCTGTTGTTGCGGCCATAAAGGCGTTTTGTATTTATTTTTTGTTGTTGTTCTTTTTAGTTAGAATGAAATATAGGAAAAACGTCGTCTCTGGCCACACCAGGCATTCTGGGTGGCTTTATCATTTTCCATTGCGTATCTCACCTACAATTACCTCTGCTTACGGACCCCTGTACCCAGCTGTGGTCAAATCTGGTTCCCGTCCATCTCGCCCCCACCTCACACTCATCATAACTTGACCATCTTTCAGAAACTAGGCTGCATTAAAACAGCTCTCTCGTAGTTTCTAGCTGCTACATGATTGTTATGATTGGATTTTTTGTACTTTTCTGTTGTAAGATATCTCGATTTTGTCAATTTTTGTCATATTTCCGAAATTTAGTTGCAAAAATTGGTGTTAAGTATTCTAGCCACTCAATATTCGGGCAATCTGGCTGAAACTTTTCACTTTATGTCAGCTGTTTTGTCTATTTATGGCAGGAAACCACATAACAAAGCTTTACCTATTTGAAAGTTTTGAAAGTCAGTACTGGTCGCCCTTCTTTTGCTCACCCTGTATATGTAAACAATGTTGCTGAAAATGAGTAAATGTATGTATTCATCAGGAAATTGAGAAATCTATAAAATAATTATAATGAGGAAGATTACACCCAAAAATTTAAGGTATCATTTGAAGAATCATCCCGTGTTTATACATGGCTCACAGAGGGAAATTCCTTAACAGTGGTCCACCTAATACATAAAGCTCACTATTCACAAAAAATCCCTGAACTTTTATACTTTTTCATACTCACAAATTTAACCATCTTGCCATGCTACTACCTTTTGGGGTTCTCACAGTTGTTACTACGCTACCCTGTGGTGATGCATAAAACTCTTCAACGTCATTGCCCAACTTCAATCTAGATTTGTTTACAAAAAGATCCCTGGGTACATTTTCTCTAACCAAATTTTTCACAAATATACCTGTTTCCAGTGCAGGTTGCCTCTTGGGACCCATTCTCACAACGTCAGAAATCATATCAGCAAATTTTTATCTGTAATACCTCATATGTGGATTATTAGTAGCATAGTCATACAGCATTTTGACCTGATTATGCCAGTTTTATAGGACAATTTTTATTGTTTTCTGATGCACTATATCCTTCTATGGTGAACAATTTTCAATTTCTGCATCATTGTTTTTTTCTCAGGAAGGGTGTTCGGTTCAGCTATTTTCAATTCAAATGGTTCTGTTTGTTCATGTTCGGCTTGTTTGTGCATATTGTAAAGAAGAATCATTTTTAGACAAACTTACTGTAGGTTTATTATGACAAATTGGTTTCTTATTTTTATTATTTCTAGAAGGTCCAACCAAAGATTGAAAATAAAAAAACGAAGTTTAGTCAAAAAAGGAAAATCAAGGTTTAGAAACCTACTTTTGAGTTTAGAAACCTACTTTTGTTTAGAAACCTACTTTTGAGCCTCATAGATTGTTTTTATATAGTAATCGTTTCAGACAAGGTCCGCAACTTACATCAGAATTGAATCTTCCTTTTGAGGTTCTTTGTTAAAGCTTCCTGACCTTGTCTGATCAAAACAAACTCTAAAAAAATTTGTAATCCCTAATAAGTTCAGTGTAAGTTTTAAAGTTTGCCAATTTGCTCTGAAAACTGCAACAAAGAATAGTGGAAAACCCCATGTGCCCCAGACCAGCTGCCATTCTGGGAGGTCAACCCAACCCATTTAGTGAGAATGGCACCTATGATATGGCAGTTATAAATGTCATTTTTTGCCATTTTTAGGATTGGCAAAAACAAACAACTCTTGTGAAGGCTGGTACAGAGGTTTCCTTCAGTTGGTTGGTGCTGAGCACTCGTCAATTTGGAATTTTGTTCAAGCATTACAAGGGAACCAAAGTATCAATCAAATGAAAATTGAGCAGTATGTGGCTGCTTTGCAGCCACCTTTTGGCAGAAGAAAATATCGAGACTGTGCAGAGCAAATTTCTCCTTTTGTTGCCGGCTTGGATCATGCATGGCTCAGAGCTGGACCGAACGAGGGACTTATTGATTATTCAAGGGGCTTGGCCCACAATTACAATTTTTGAATTTTTTCGAATTTTTCATGTTTATTATCCATGACCATTTTTTATGGCATATATGCATACCCAGTAAAAAAATATAGAATGTGTGAAAATTCATTTGGCTGGGATATTTTGTTGGACACCCATATTGTTAGTACTACTTACATCACATATATAGGCAAGAATCCTCACTGTCACTCAACAGCAATTGTAAACTAACCCAAAAAATTTTCATTTACTCGAAGTGCAAATTTGCCCATACTCCCAAAATTTGCAAAAATGTTTTTCTTTCATTTAAATGTATTGGGTTCCCCATGATCTAAAACCCATTCGACCATTTTAGTCACCAAAATACCTTTGTTTACACCCACGGTAATTCTTTTGTGTAAATAGATTACCTTCATTGAATTCCCCATTCTCGAAAACCCCTTCTTCCCAAAAATCATGAATAACCTTCATTTACATGCAGGATAATTTTTTTGTGTAAAGTGACCAAATCTATTGAACGTCCCATGGTCGAAAATCCTTTTAGCAAAAAATCAGTACAATGGGAACATTTTTTTGCACATGGACATTTTTTTGGGGGACATCTTGTTTGGGGATCACTTGTTAGGGATATTTTGTTGGGGACATTTTCTTGGGGACATTATGTTGGGGATATTCTGTTGGGGACATTTTGTTGGGGATATTTTGTTGGGGACATTTTGTCCTAGATCCCTAACACTGCCACTCCCGAAAGTTCGAAATTCTAACCAATTTGCATCAATACAGTAATCCCGAACATACCAATCCTATAGTAAGCATACATGGTTGATTCATTAGCCTCAGCTAATGCAGTTTGGCCCTTATGCATCTGTCAACTTTTTATCATAGCGAATGCTACCTAGTCCAGCTATCTTAAAAAAATATCCAATTCAATGTTCTAACCATAATGAAACCTAGCTAAATTTTACCACACCTCAACTACTGTAATCATCTACCCTGATACCTTCTCTATATAACCTAACATTACCATTTTTCTATAAATACCAATCTTCTAATAATAACTTTTAGGGTATTTTGTTAGCCTTAAAATTTTGTAATTCATTAGTTTAAATTTCTAAAGTGCGCTGTTGGGCATTTGGTTTTTTCTGTCAGCCACTATAAGTACTTTTACATTTTAATTCATTTATTTCCTGTTCATTTTTATCGAGCAACTAAGGCGCCACATTTGTTTTATGCAGGGAAAAGTAGTTTTTTAAATTGTTAGTTTGTTTAATAAAATCACAAAAATTTTCATTTTTCATTTTGTCATTTGCCCCTGACAAAAGTTGGCAATGCTGGCTAAAATTTTATCTTAAAATTAAAACAAAAACAACAAAAATTACAATTTTTCAACATTTTTTCCAAAAAAACCATTTCTTATCAGTTGCTGTGCATTTTTGTTTTCCTTTCTTTTTAGGAATTTAGCATTCATTTTCTTCTGTATCTTGGGTGTCAGATCAGATAAGGCACAAATTGTCTAGTGACCCAAATACAATTTTTTCCTGGCCGCAAAATTTTTCAGTTCTACAGCACTGTTACATATGTAGCATAGAACAAAAATCCTTCTCATATTCATGACAGCTGTCATATTCAGTGCAAAATCGCACTAATTTTTGTTTCTACAGCATGGTTATTCAGAAATAATCAGCATAGAAATTTTCAAATCACTTCTACAGCACAGTTATCATTTGGATAACGAGCATAGAAAATTTTTCAATTCTGCAGCATGGTCATTTCTACACATTGTGAATAACTAGCACAGAACACTTTCAAAGACTTCGCGAGTGATCTCTACAGCATGGCTGAATTTTTTCCAAGCAAGCATAGAGATAACCTTCTAAATTTTCACAAAGACGTGAAAATTAAATTCTCGTGTTTTGTAAATTATAATTTTCATTTTTTTGGTAAAATTCAAGTGTGGATAAGCCAAAATCAAGCTCAAAACGTTTAAGAAATCAACTTTTATCTGATCCAAACCTATCCTCAAGTGAACAGTACAAGAAACATAATTCATAGTGCAAGAAAGTCAGTTGTATTCACCAAGAAAGATCAAAAAGTTTCTAACATGGCAATTGACCCGAATGTGTTAGAACTGATCATTAACCAAAGCTTAAAAAATATCTTGGCACCCATTGATCAAAGAATGAATGATTTTTACACTCTAGATGACCCACAATTAGATGATACAAATAGAAAAATTGCTAGTCTCACACAGGTTCTTGAAACTGTGAATCTGGTGGACACGACTGAAGAAATAAGAAGGGCCATGCGATTTTATCCTATCTTGCCTCTGAGGCCCCCTACAATGTTTTGGGCATCTTTGGGTGAAAATTTGTCAGACTGTTTCGAAAAATTGAAACAGTACATGTGTTTACAAGGTATCTCTGACACAGATGATGTATTCAAAAAAGAAGCAAACTTATCAGATGGGGAAGCAAACTTATCAGGTGGGGGGCAAGCTTCCTTTAGGGAATTAAAACGTCCAAATAATCCTCCAACCACCTATGATCAGTTTAAGGTGGAAGTCATAGTAATTTACCCAGAGGGCAGAGATTGTGATGTTGATCAGCAAATCATCTATGATCCTAAGTAGCATTTTTAATGAAACTGTACTTGAATATCTTGATGCACTTAAAAAATTAGCATGCACTGCATATCCAAACCTTGATGAAAATGCAAAGCAAACCATCATCAAACTTATCTTTTTATGTGGCTTGAAAAATCAAATACGTGAAGTTATAAAATTCAGGGAATTTTCCAATCTTTCAAAAGCATGTAAACCAGCTTATTATACGGAATCCCAGCTTATGATAGAAGATATCTATAGTGGTCACTCATCAAATAACAATACAATATGTTCTTTAGCCATTCAAGATCAAAAAGTTAAACGACTTGGAAATCAATTACAGGAGCTCCAGTATCAAATAAAAGCGGCAAATCCCAATCATCAATGACAGTATTGTAAAGTGTGTAAAACCAATACCCATATTACCAAATACTGTCGAAAATGCAACAATATCAATTTCAAACAAGAAAATGTGCCATTTGCAATGGAATCGGCCACATGGCTAATCAATGTTGTTTGCCATGTAGAAATTGAGGACGAACAGGTCATAAAACCTCCCAGTGTCTTATGTCCAAGAGAAAAAGTATCAATCAATCTTCTTTGTACAACAGAAACAGTAACTTCAATTTTTATGGGCAAAACCGAGCACAAAACAATTTTTCATCCAATACTCAAAATCATGGAAATCAAAGAAGAAATTTTCATCAAAATACTATCTGTTCTCTAGATCATAAAGATGAAAATTTAGCTATTTTTTATCCAGAACCCATGTCAAATGAAAAATCGAATGCATTTGTAAATTGCAATTTAGATCCATTTTGTATGTGCAAATATTGTCTACAACATGGTACAAAAAATGATTCGGACAAACCGCAGACCAATACTGCACAACCATACATATAACAAGTTGACCCACCACCAACACAAAAATATCAAACAGAAACAATCATGGACACTGATCGTCCGAAAACACCACAAATTGATGAGCATCAATTGGCTATTGACAAACTCACATAGGCCCTTAACACCATTGAAATGGAATGTGAGCACGAAGATGATCCAATTATTAAAGAAAAACGCGAAAAGCATGCATCGAGTATAAAACTGCAACTAGCTCAAGTCATAACCAGTAAGATAACCCCATTTCTTCTTGTCTTGCATCATTTTTAAATGTATTCCCTTTTTCAAAGGTTAAAGGTTATCTGGAATTGATTGTTAACCATGATGAACCAGAGTGCATTTGCAATTCTAAAACCACACCTCAATATTTGCAGTGATAAGATAATTTATTTTTTTCATATTAAGAGTATCATATTCTTAACTCTAATTTTTGTAATGCTATTTAGTAAAGAATATTGAATATGTGGTGCATCAAAAACTGGTCATGCCCTCGAAATTCCTAGAAACATAACTTGCAAACCTCCTACCAACATTTTAAAGCCATACTCTCTCAACGTCACAGTCTATACCCCCAGAAAAGAACCAATCCTTACAAAAACTTTCAAATGTTTTGTTAGAAATCGTCTCATATGCACAAATATGGGATTCTTTGGATCAAAAGGCATTGTCGTTGATCAGATTTCCACAACTCATGTCAATCCACTACAATGCATGAATGCAGTAAAAAGGAAGACCTGTCATAACAAAGTGCTTGTAAAAATGCATGATGTATTGTGGTCCACCAATCAGTCTTTAACCCTAAATTTTTCTTGGTGTTGTAAAGAGGAAGGTGAAATAGCCACCTGTGATGGTAAACTCCTATCCAGTGACCTTGGTGATTCGGATGGTTGTGTACCTAATGCAGGACAATGTACCAGTCAGGAAAGTACAATCATCTGGAACCAAACAACCTTTACACACATTTGTCTAGTAGTTCTAAAAGATACCTACATGGCTAAAATTAGTGGCAAGCAAGGCCCTATTTAGCTGGGGGGGCGGGGAGGGGGGGCTGCCACCCCCTTGGAACTCTGTCCAATGTCGATTTTGTGTCTATCACTGAGAAAAATCTCAAAATTTTCCGGCGCTTCGCACCAGTCAATCAGTATAACAGTCATTATTTTCTATCAGGCACAGCCATTAGCATATCTACTCCGACTTACTAGTTAAACTTCTACAGTTTCAATCAACTGAATTACCTGATCTCTTTTTCTATTAGTTGCAAGACAAAATGATGGGCATGTTTCTCACTGTGGTAAAACTTTTTTGATTTCAAAACCGAAATGATGCATTGTGGTGAACTTCAGAAGGTCAACCCCTCAAAATTTGCCGGCGCTTCGCCCTGGTCCTGAGTATAATAGTCATTGTTCCTTATCAAGCACAGCCATTAACATATCTACCTCCACTTTACTAACTAACTTTCATCAGTTTCTATCAACTTATTCACTCCATCTCTTGTTTTACTAATTAAGAGCCAATATTTTGCTGATAATTGAGGTTTTTGATCACTTCTTAAAATTTTATTTCTTACTTTGTTCAGAGTTTTCCATACATTTCGAAACGTGAGCCTTCGCAATTCACATTGAAAACTGATAAAAACGTTATTTTAAGACTGTAAATTTAGAGCTCCTATCTAGTAAATTGTTGTGGACATTCATTTCCCAGCATTTCGGAACACAAAAATCCGAAAATTTTTTCGGCGCTACGCGCCGAAATAAGAAAGCTATTACAGTATATTAGTTTAATTCCAATTTATTATCATTGTCATGAAAAGATTAATTTTCTACCTTTTAGAGTGTATAAACCTAAAAATTTTCCCGGCACTGTGTGCTGGAAAATTTTTTTTGCTCTGTCCGCCCCCCCCCCCTAAAAAAATTCCTGGCTACAGCCCTGGTGGCAAGTATATCATTATCGACCAATTTCAAAGAGCTTTTAAGCTCAAATCAGCTTACAAAAATTTCCTGGAATTGCCTAAAGCCTTATATACTTATCAAGGAATTGTTATCATAATTAAAAATGGTTATAACACGAATGAACATGACGAAAAAATACAAAATTTCTCTCCGCATCCAATCAATGCCAAGCTTTATTATCTCGAGCATAAAATTATTGAAAATTAAAAATAAAATTTTCGATACGTCTGGTTAGAAATGTGCAACTATGCTCACAAATATTTGGATTTAATTTGGCAAATGCTCTTGTTTGACCCTACTCTTGGAATCCGTGCTTTGCTGCAAAGACAGGACATAACAGCTGACTTTACGGGGGAAATTTTAACAGTATGGTCTTGCAAGAAAGTGGAAGTTCGAAAAATTAATGATGACCATAAAATCAATTCCACATGTTATAAATATCTACCCATTCTTGTTGACAACTACACTATGTTTGTGACCCCCCGTGGAATAGACCAAATGGAACTGTTGATTGTACTCATCAACATGTGTCTATTTTCAAAAAAACGCAAAATGGACCACTAAAACTGGACCTATTCATGTTAGCTATGTTCCAGTGGAATTACTATGGAAAGGCCACCATAAAATGATTCAGTTCGATACCCCGTCTATTTTTCATGATTTTTCATGATTCAGCTTTAGCTCCGACAAATTTTGCATTTTTGCGCAAATATCTATCCAAAACACAAAAACTAGAAGCTATTTTGAACAATGTTGTTATTTATACATCAGCTCTTTTTTTGCAGCCTGATGTAATATACAGTACCTTATCAGATTCAGGAACAAATGTCAAAACTGCTGTACAAGGAATAGGCCAATCTTTTGAACATGTTCTTAAAACAGAAGGTGACATATTGTCAAATATTTTTTGTAATTTGATCAAAGGACCGCTTCAACTTATATTAAATAGCAGGGTCATTCTTCTCCTCATTTTGGCTATATGTTATTTAGCATAGGTTTTCCTTATTTGGTATATAGCTAAATGAAAAGCTAGACTCCAAAACAACTGTTCTTCGGAACTGCCTATTTCTTTTGGCCGAGCTTTTTTAGAAATGCCCAAAATCCAAACAAAAACAAAAAATAAAATGGAACGTCCTTCTTCATCTAAGTTTTCCATTCGTTACAACAAAGTTAAAAATAAGGTAGATATAGAAGAATCAATAAATCTTTGCGTAAATTCTCAGAAAAGAACACCATACAATAACTTTACCATCAATGATCAACTTACAGTAGATGCATTAATTGATACAGGAGCTGTCTACTCAATTATTGATGCTGATATTGTCAAAAAAATACCAAAATCAAGAATCCTCACAACAAATGCTCATCCTATAGCAGCTAATGAAAGTCCGATTAAGCTAAGGGGAGCAGTTTTCCTTACAATTTCAACTTATGACGTTTCAGAAACTCTCCTTGCTCAAATACAAGAAAATTGTATGGCAAACTTGATCATAGGCACAAATTTTCTTAATGATTTAAAAGCATTGAATTCAATTGGAAAAATTCTTTTATCTGATTCAAAAATTGTCATATTCTTTGCAAAGGTATGAATTTTAATTTTCCATCGAAAAGAAGTGCATTATTCATTGATGAGACAATGTGCCTCCATCCAAGATCTGTGAATATCATTTCTGCTATGGTTCCCAAACCATATGCAAAACTGTTAAATGACATCATTTTTCAACCGAAACTTATGGATGAAAAGTTCCAAAATATCTATTTTGCCTCATCTATTGGTAAGATCACCAATAATCGTACCCTCATTCAAGTTATTAATTTGAATCCTTATACGATTAAGCTTTACTCAGGCATGAAAATTGATGATATAAAATGTTTTGCAGATCAATCTCCCTCAAATCTTAGCATAAACACTGTTGAAAGTCAAAACTTCGAACATCATTCCCAACTCAGTAATCATAAATGGATACAGAAAAATTGTAATGTTTCACTTCATTTGAATGAACCAGACAAAAACAAACTCTTTGATTTACTATTGCACTATCCTCATTTATATGCACTTGATGAAAAAGACATGGGAAAAACTACCTTAGTTCAACATAAAATTAACACTGCTGATCACAAACCTATCACAAAGTATCCTTTCTGAACATCTCCAAAGGAGAAAGAAATTATCACAAATGGAGTAAAAGCCATGGAAGCTAAACATATCATCCCAAAAAATACTTCACCAAGGTCTACCAATTCTGTTTTGGTACCATAGAAAGATGGTGGATACCTACTTCACCAAGGTCTACTTAAACGAAGTGACAAAAAAAGATGTGTACCCCTTACCAAGAATTGACAACATCCTAGACACACTAAATGGCATGTTGTACTTTACAACCGTAGACCAAGCCAATGCGCATTAGTCCATTCCTATTGCACCTCAGGACTGAGAAAAAAACAGCATTTTTGACCCCAACTGGTCTATATGAATTTAATTACCTACCGTTAGGTTTGTGTAATGCTCCTGTGACCTTTCAGAGGTTAATGGACCTACTTTTATCTGGTTTAAAATGGTCCACATGTCTAGTCTACCTCGATGACATTCTCATATTTGCCAAATCACACGATCAAATGCTTTCCCGACTTGAAGCAGTTTTGGATCGTTTACAGCAAGGTGGAATGAAATTACATCCTAACAAATGTAAATTTAGCTTTCAAGAAGTAAAATATCTTGGTTACAAAATATCAGCTAAAGGCATTAGCTCAGATGACTCAAAAATCCAAGCTGTAAAAATTATCCAGGCACCCAAAATGGTAAAAATAGTAAAATCGGCGTATTCCTAAAACAGCGTTTCCTAGAACAGGGTTTCCTAAAAGAGCATTTCCTAAAACAGCGTTTCCTAAAACAGGGTTTTCTTACATGAAAAAGATATGCATTAAATCACAATGATGTGTTTCCCACAGTATGCGTTGCAAAGCTACCTCCAGAAGTGCTGTAAAGTGAAGTGTGTACGTATTGTGCAAGTGTTAGTCACTTTTTCATTTATTAATAACTGTTTTTTGAAAATGGACGTGTTTAAGATTCAGAAAAAAGTGAATGTTTAAGCTTAGCTGGCTATTGTTATAGAATTGATTACCGAAAGCCCGAAAAAACGATTTGGTGCAGTACAAAACAGGCTGCAAGGGAAGACTTTGGACAAATATCGAAAATAATTATCCAATTATTCGTGGACATCATGACCACCCGCCAAATCCTGATGGAGCTTCGGTTAAAAAAGCAGCATCCGAAATGAAAGAAACTGTTAAGCAAGAGTTTCAAACGACAAGACACGTTTACACGGCAAAAGGTAGGATTAATAATATAATGTCTCAAGTCTCAATTAATAATATAATGTCAGCTTCATTCATTTTCTGGGGGCAACTATTTTCTATTTTTTGCAAGAAGACAGCTCCATGAAAAATTTAGCTAGAGCTTTGAAATTCTCCTATCTGACCCTTTGGCTTAGGCTTACTTAAATGGCAAACTGTTATAGCTAAAGCTTGTAAATTAACTGCACAGCTGCATGCTAAAAATTGAAAAATAGTTGTCATCCTGGAAACTTGAATAAGTCATGTTTTGTATTGATCTACAGTGGCTCAACTCGATGCCAATAATAACCCAGCTCTTGCTGCCAATTTTCCAAGCCTTTCATCTGTAAAGTCTAGCCTATACTATTCCCGGAATAAAATTTATACTAATTTACCCCGAACCTCGGAAGAAATAAACATTCCAGAAAATTTGCAAGTTACATCAGCAAATCAACAATTTTTGCTATGGAAAAAGCCCGATAACCAAATCATCATATTTGCCTCAAGAGAAAATTTGAGAAAGTAAGTGCAATGGCAGGGTGCGTTCCTTCATCATAATGTTCTTTTTAAGCACTCTAAATTTTTAATAACTTTTTTGCACAGATTGAGCCAAAATGAAGAATGGCAAATGGACGGCACATTTAAATCAAGCCTGCATCTTTTCCAACAAATTTTTACAATTCAGGCTTTTTACTACAGGAAAGTGCGGCCTTTGGTTTATTGTTTAGTCACAAATAAGGAAGCAGAAACCTACAGAGAAATTTTTAGGTACATAACAAAATTGATACGCCTGACACCTCAGAACCAGTGTTTTTTTGTACGAGAGTCCAGACAGACGTTATGGTTAAAAACAGTCAATTTTGAGGCGTTGAGGAATTTTATCCTTCAGATCACATTGATACATACGTCTTTTGGTGTTAACTACATGTACAGATGCTAGATCATTTTGTCCAGTTACAGAATTTTGTATTAGGCAATAAAAGTTTGAATGCTTCCCTAATTCATTATCCAAACCTGTAACATGTTTGTTAATTTTCAATACAATTTAAAAACTAAATTTATAAACATTTGTACAAGCGTGTGTGTGTGTGTTTAATTTCAGACTTGATCAAGTAGCAAAAAATTACATTCTTCTGGAATAATTCGAAAAAAACGTGAAAATTTTTTAGCGTTTTGCATCAAAATGTTTCAATTACTTTCTGCAGTGCTTTTCAGAAGTGCATCAAAAAGTGCTAAAGTGAACCTAGATGTTTTTATGTGTTTTGTTCTATATGATTGTGCCCAGGGAGGCCGACCGTTTTGGGAGGCTGACTGTCACGAGAGACCAACTGTCCAGGGAGGCGGACCATTCCTGGAGGCCAACTGTTGTTAGCGCAAACGTATTAAAATGCACAATTTTTAAAAATATACAGGATAGCTACGAGTATGAAAACATCTCCATTGATTTTTGGATTAATTTTTGTTTTTAGACTAGATAAGTAAACTAGTACCTGCAGACTTATTTTGGAGTAAAAACAACTCGCTATGCAATTGTCGAAACTTGTTTTAATTTATTTGAGAAAAAAACATGTTCTGAACTATACTGAACAGCTTTTTTTGCTGTTCTTTTATGTTGGAAATTTACTAAAAAAACAATTGAAATTCGGAAGCACACAATTTTACTTTTGTTTATACAAAATAACTGTAATCTAAATCTTTATTGCAATACTTTCATCTTTATTTTAGAGGACGAAAGTTTAAAAAAACATTCTGTTAATTCACATCAAAAAAGATGTAGATTTTAAAATAAGTTTTTATAAGCCAATCTCACAAAAATATTTCACGAAAGAACATGAATAATTTTCGTAAATATGTTTACCGCAAACAAAGCAAAGATGTGTACAGTTCGTGTTTTTCACCAATTCTTGCAGAAGCCTATTTTTGCGAGACTTTCTTGAAAATTTTTAGCCAAGAAGCCATGTGATGCCAGTTAAAATTAAACTTTAAAAAACAATAAATTTTGACTTATGTCCATTGTTAAATTGTGATTGTACTCAAAATCTATGTGATTGTACTCAAAATCTACAAATTCTTTTCAGCTTTAAACTTCATAATTTTAAAAAAGCTGGCTGAAAATAATTTTCCTTTTTTTGTTAAGGATAAATCTCCAACAAACATTTTAAAGAATTCTTTAGATTATCTGCATCACTTTGTATTTTATTCCTGGATCTTGCCTAACTTAAAAATTCTATGTTAAGAGAAATTAATAGTCATTCAAAACTAAAAAGGATATCTTGCAATTACACGAATTCGTCACTTTCCTCATCATAAAAAATGTAAAAAATATGAATGATGATGCCAAAGCCATTTTTTGCTTCATCATTAGTCGGCCTCCCGGGACAGTCGGCTTCCTGGGAATCCATAAATCCAGTTTTTTTCTGTTATATCATTGATCAGCCTCCCGGGCGGTCGGCCTCCCGGAGCGGTTGGCCTTCTGGGACGGTCGGCCTCCCGGTACGGTCGGCCTTCCGGCACAACGCCTTCTATATTAAACAAATAACTTGGCGATTTAATTAAAGCTAAATTGCCAATTAGCTCAGAAATTAGAAAATTATAAAACTTTTTTCAATTTTATTGTTGTTAAGTGTTCCAAGATGCTTGAAAATGATTAAAATTTAATAAAAATACATTTTGCATCATCTATTACCTAAAAAAGGGCAGTACCTGTATAAAGAAAAATTTGCACAATGTACAAAAAGTTTCGTACAAAAAAACACTGCTCTAAACTGAACACTCTTTCACATAAGGTATATAATTTTAGAAGATTGCGTGTAGAGTGCACGAATTTGAACTTTATTTTAAATTCAACTGTGGTAACTGTTGATTTCCGAATTGGTTTGATTCAAGCCTTAACAACAGAATTCGCAAATGCTCAAATTCGTGGCTGCTATTTTCATTTCTGCCAGGCAGTTTATAGAAAAGTTCAAGATTTAGGGCTACAGGTTGCTTATCGAGAAAACCAGGATTTAAAGCTACAAATCAGAAAACTAATGGGACTGGCATTTATTCCTGTTGAAATGGTGGAATAAGTAAGTGAAAATTTTTTCGTTTAAATCTTTCTTGTTTGTGTACATGTTTACATCTTTAAAGTTATTTGGCGACATCCAAGCTGAAGGTCCTCAAGAACTGCATCCACTATTTGCCTATTTTCAACGTCAATGGCTTCATAATACAAACCGGAATTTGTGGAATATGTTCCAAGTCAGAGGCCGGACCAACAATGATGTTGAGGGTAAAGATTAAAACTTTTCAAAAGTTGCATTTAATCATGATTGTTAAAGGCTGTATTTGTTTTGTTTTGTGTGCAACTTAAGCAAGACGATTCTTTTAATGTCAAATTACTTTGTACCCCACATGTAACAAAGGGGAATGCATGGGGAGGGAAATACCCCACAGAAAGTGAAAAAGTTGATTTTCCCCCCTTTCCCCTGTCCCCTAAAATCCAAAAATTGTAAGTGAAAAATGAGGTTTGAAGGGATAGAGGTGTAAAGAAAAAGATTATAAATGGTACGCCAGTCTAAACTGCAACACAGTCTCACATATTGGATGAATAAAAATGCAAGAGGTTACATTTTTTCTAGGATGGCATTTGCGTTTTAACAACCTCGTTAATAAGCATCATCCAAATTTGTACGAATTAATTAAAGCCTTAAAGGTTGAACAAGCGAACACGGAAGTTCAAATTCAACAAATTGACGCCAGACAATCGACTGTAACCAGAAATAAAATCTATGTAACCATAGATAATCAGCTACAAAATTTAGAAAATCGATTTAATAACCATGAATTGATTTGAATCAATATTTACGAGGCGTGGCTTATAATTTGTCCGAACCTGTAGTGTTTCAAAAATAATTTTTGTCAATAAAAGAATATTGTAGTAAAAAATTGAATGTTATTGTTATGTGCTCTCATTTTGCGCGGAATTGTTGTAATAAAAAATTGAATGTTATTGTTTTCTCATTTTGCGCCAAATTGTTGTAGTACAAAATTGAATGTTATCATTATGTGCTCACATTTTGCGGGGAAAACCATGCACATAGCTTTTTTGGTGTTTATTTTAAACGTTTAAGCATCTACAAACGTTTGTATTTGAAAAAACAATTTTCTTTCAAAAGTCTACAAAAATCTGAATTTTTTGCCCAAAAAAATAAAAAGCTACTAAAATTTTGCTTCGCATCAATTGACACTTTTTCCATTTTGAATGAATAATAGCGAATTTTGCAATGATTAAACCCCCATGCATTTGCATATGGATAAGACACGTCGTTGGAGAACAATTGCAAAGATAGTGGATATAAGCCAATGACTACATATTTACAAAGTTAATGGTTAGTCAATGTTTGTTTATTATGTAACAAAAACAGACACTCTTCATTTATAAAAGCACTATCTGAGCAAAATAAACTTTTTCAACAGTGATCTAGTGTAAAGAAACTGAATGACAAATTGTGCCCATATATCATATACTAGGAACCGCTGTTTTAGGAAAACACTGTTTTAGGAAATGCTGTTTTAGGAAGACGCTGTTTTAGGAAAGGCTGTTTTAGGAATCTGCTGTTTTAGGAAACACTGTTTTAGGAATCGGCTGTTTTAGGAAATGCTGTTTTAGGAATCCGCTGTTTTAGGAAACGCTGTTTTAGGAATCCGCTGTTTTAGGAACCCCTGTTTTAGACCTAAATCGTAAAATCATCCCTAGGTCTTATATCGTATTATAGAAAGTTTATACCAAACTGTGCTCAAATCTTCCAACCTTTGACCAAACTCTTGAAAAACAATGCTAAATTTGTGTGGGGGGACAGACAAAGGACAGCTTCTGAAAACCTGAAAAGTAAACTAATTAATCTGCCAATTCTGAACAATCCAGATTTCACAAAACCATTTATTCCACAAACTGATGCGTCCAAAGAAGGTATAGGAGTTGTTCTCACTTAAATTGACTCTGATACTAAGGAGCACCTTGTTGCTTTTGCAAGCAGAACTTCAAAACCAGCAGAGAAAAATTATCCGATCACTGAACTTGAAACTTTAGCAGTCATAAAATTTGTAAAGTATTTCCGCCCATTTCTTTATCAACTAGAAATTACCATTCAAACTGATCATACAGCTGTAAAATCAGTTTTGGAAAAATCAAACCCTTATGGCCGTATCATTCGCTAGGGACTAGCATTAGCAGGTACAAAATTAAACATTCAGTCCAGAAAAGGAGATGCTAATTCCAATGCAGACATGTTGTCAAGATTTCCTGATCCAACAGCTAAACCTGTGTTTGATATAGAAATTGATGACATTGCACTTCCACAAGAAACAAAACAATATGAGTTCAACATCAACCCCATCTCTGAAGAACAAATTTACTTGGAAAATTTGCAGAGAAATGAGGAACTCTTGATACCAATAATCACATCATTTGATGAAGGAAGAGAAGAAAGTGATTCTTTTCCAACTTATCTGCTCAAAACTAACATATTATATAAAATTGACAATGATATTTATAAAATCGTAATTCCCACATCATTGACAAACTCAGTCATCCAAACTCATCATGATGATGAACTAGCCGGACATTTTGGTTCAAAGAAGACCATACAGATAATTGAAAAACGATGTTTTTGGCAAACCTTAATGAAAAATATTGCAAATTATTGTAAAACCTGTACAATCTGCCAGAAAAATAAACCAATGCCGAAAAAGATTAAAGCTTCATTAAAACCAATCCCCATTGACGGATCTTTTGAAAGAATTGCTGTAGACTGTATGGGTCCCTTACCACTGACCCAACAAGGAAATCGTTTTATCGTTGTTTTTATCAACTATTTCACAAAGTATATTGATGCTTTTGCAACACCTGATATCACAGCTAATACTATAGCACAACGTTTTGTAAATCATATAGTTTGTCATCATGGTGCTCCAAGCATTTTACAGTCCGATCAAGGGACAGATTTTACATCAAAGCTCATGACTGAAATCACTCAACTTTTTAAAACAAGAAAAATACATACCTCAGCTTATCACCCCATTGCTAATGGAGAAGTTGAGCGTGCCCATCAAACCTTAATTACCGGAATCTGAATGTAAATTCAAAATGGCAACCATGCAGACAATTTACAATTTTCTTATAAAACCGAGTGACAAAGTGCCAAAGTGTGATGGCCGCCAATGTAAGACGGACACCAGTTAAGAAATCCAAAAAAATCACTGCTAAACAATGAACGCCAAAGCAAATGGTCATCAAAGCAAGACAATAGATCCATTTTCCACGAAAGTGAACTGTGCACCAGAATTAAATGGGCACTCAAGTGAGACATAATCAAGAAAAAATATTAATTATAACAAAATTAAAAAAAAATTAAATATACTGAAACTTTTCAAAAAACAAAAACCATAAAACCCTTTCTAAAAAACAAGATTGTCTAAAAAATCCATGAAAAAACACTAATCACCCCCAGATAATTCTCATCAAATATGCAACACAAAACAAGTCACACACAAAATCCCATTTAATCCTGTTAAATGGCACAACTGAATGCACTCACAAACTCACAAAATATTCTGCATATACCCAACTACTTTCCTCTGGTACTAAAAATATACACACCCAATACACAAACCAACTCTATTATACTACTAGCCTCTATCCCTTCCCCTATGGTACATTTTGTTCTGCATCAAGCCTGATGTTTCCCTCCACCAAATAATGTGATACCTCATCAACTTTTTCATTCATATTTCCTACTGTAGTAATCACTCGTACAACGTTACAAAAATCATTTTTTGTAGGACCTTGTCACCTTTGATTAGTTCTTTTCTAACTGAAACACTATCATCTTCTACATTACATCATCGTTTTTATTGGGTCTTTCTATGTACAATAGTCTTCAAACCATCAAACGTCCTCTTTCTGAATAACCTGTTGACCTTTATCAATTTTTATTTCATAAATAATTTCTGTCTGATAACACATTACCCTTTAAGCTCAAAAAAATTCAAAAAATCTAATAATCAATAAAGTCTGCACACAAATGTATGAAAAATCGGCGATTTTTATGTCTTAACCATAACCACTTTCAAAATTTTTACACTAAAACATGACTTTCAACACACCCGGATTAAATGAACTTTACTAGAACTGAGTATCTCAAAATGTCATTGATTATGCCACAGAAGATGTTCAAGCAATTGGATATAGTGACCAGTGTTCCTGGATCGACTTAGCATAGGGAGAATATGACAAAAACAAAATTTGCAAGAAAAAAATGGAAGGCAACAAAAACTAACATTCTGCCTACAGAGTGGGAAATGATCCATGACAAAATCCATCAATCATATTGGGAGAACGGCCCGATCACATTGCCGCAGCTACAAGCTGTGAGGGAAGCTACAAGCTGTGAGCATCGCTTAGCTGCATTAGTTTTTAGTGCTCCATCACTTTGGTGAATTTCAATCAAGCTTGGCTCCAGGTAAAGCATCCATGCAATGTAATTTTTGACATAATTCAATAGTTAATCTACACAAACAAGCTGCATTACATTAAACATGCACAAAGGCAAGAGGAGCATGGCACTCACAGGGTGCCCATCAATTAGCCAAAATGTGATTTCCTGACTTTTCTGGGTCATTTTCCCAGAAACTTCCAATTTTTCAGAACAAAAATCATACGTAATTCGTGCATAATGTAGTGAACATATGCACCAGAGGACATAAACACGTATAAATCACACATGATCATCAAATTCTATCCAAATAATCTAAAAACATTTTCATTCTTCTTCAACTCTGTGATTTGTATGCTCAACAATTTTTTTCTAACTTGTTTTCCTTCCAGGATATACTTTGAAAGGTTCTTTTTACTGAAAATCACATTTCCTTCTACAATAGTGTAAAGAAGTCACGTTTTTAAAAAATGTAAATGATTTTCTCAAAAACGCATTATCTGCTCAAAAATGTTGTGTGTGTGGCAGTGTTATTCCATAACAGACGGATTTTTTCAGCTGGTAAAACTTTTACCAAGTTTTCAATACAGTACGGATTTTTTAAGTGATTTCATGATGAAAACCAGTACAAAATGAAGATTTTTTTACTAGCATTCTGTCAAGAAAATTTTTCACTAGAATTCTGTGAACTAGAATTCTGCATTTTCAACATAGTTTTGCACTGAGCTGTTACTCACATAGAAAATTCTCAAAATCAACAAAAGAATTGAAATTTTCTCGATTTTGCCATGTTCAATGAAATAAACGTTTCATATTGTCTATATTCCCGGAAATTCTTTATTCAGTCGAGGAAAAACAGTGAATGAACTTTTCCGAAGCACTCAGAGATGAAAAACCTTTCAGTATTTTTTAATTTAGAGTTTGGAATATCGTTGCCTGACCTAAAATACTAACAGAATCTCTTTGTCTGTTTTTCAAAGATCCAAAAAAATCTTTGTACTGAGCCAATCATGATAGTCTTGTTCAAAAAGCAGTGATATTTAGAGAATCAGAAACTATAGATGTACTAAAAAAGAAAAGATCAAAAAACAAAGTATATGAGACTGCACCTAGTACATTATTTTCGTCTCTGCTTTAGTTTTTATTCCTCTATGTAGCAATCTTTGAACATCCCCCAATATGTTCACATAAACGAGCTACTTTTTCTGATCTTTTTCCACATGGATGTGTTTTTATGTAAAAAAGCTAGAAAAAAAGTATCCCCAATGGAAAAAAATCACTCATTCAGCATATGCGATGGAGCTTCAAAGTCTGAGGGCGAAATGACTTTTTTTGCCACTGAGAGCATTGCTTGTCAAAGATTTTGGGGCAGGGTTCATAGAAGAAGAAAATTTACTTATTTTCACGTAAATATAAAATCAGAATGAATGCTAATTGCACCAAGTTGGACATCTTTGTTAGTCATGACCTACCTAACATAGGCTATGGGATGTTGCAACATTGAGAACTATCTTTTGATTATGAATTTGTTGTGAAAATGGTTGAATTAATGTAGAAAAAACATTAACTATTTATTTGTCTGTTGATTGTCATTGTTCGCTTTAGTGCTGTACCGATATTTTGTTCAATTTACTTGTTGCACATATTCAATGCATCAGAGGGACTTCCAGCAGATTAGTCAAAACAGTCGAAAAATCTTTTTTTCACATACTAAAACGTCTTTCCCCACATATTTTCTGACAATTATTTGTGTTTAAACAATTCTCCTCTATCTACATAAAGCTCTAGGTCTATTCCTAAATGAGTGACTCCCAAATGAGTGATTTCTAACAGAGTGATTCCCAAGTGAGCAATTCCCAAGTATGTGAATTCCCAACTCAGTCATCCTAGTGTGAGCTAATTTGAATGAATTCCCAAATGAACAAAGTCCCAATTAGGTGCTTTCATATAAGTAATCAAAAATGTGATAACACATTCTCCATATTCTTCTTCTCTACCTTATATTTTTTATTGTATGTGTTCCTTTGTTTTTTCTGTGTGTGTTGCTTATGTTTTCATTTATGTATTTTTTTATATTTTCATCCTGTCTTTGCTCTTCTTTTCATACGTCTCTGTGAATACAGTTAGATTAGCTTTTATGTTAGTTAATTATGATGAAGTTTAAATTTCCCAAGTTACTTTTTTATGGATATGGTTGACATGACTGACATAATTCATAACTTGTGAATCTGACATCTTCAAGAATGAATATTTATGAATTTGTTGCATGAATTTTTGATCAGCAGAGAAAAAATGAATAATAATATATTTTCCTGCCTGCAGTCAACCATACAAGAAAGAATACAGAAATGAATCTACTCTATTCTGGACTATAACCTTGTGCTGAATTTATAATCAAGTCATTTTACAATATATTGGGATGGTTTTTTTCTAAAATTATTGCTTATGATTGGTTTTATAATAATGAAATCCAGAATTAGGATGTTGTTGTATGTAAGAATGTTTTATCATTATTACAGAACCCACAAGATACAATAGCTCTCTTGGATCTAACTTAGAAACCATGATAAGTAGAAGCAATAACAGAGTTGTGGAAAATCATTTTTCAGGAGGTGTAGAGGAATGTCTGCACAATACTCTTAATAAATGGTTATAAGGTGATGAACTTTTTAAAGGGGTTTTGAAAATTGTCGTAGGATGGTTGTGGATTTTACCCAAAGCAGAAACAGAGAGACAATTGTTGAACCACACTGGCATGTTATTCATTATTGATGCATTCAAGTTGAGCCTTGCAAGCTCACCATTGATTGGTACATGGACAAAAGGGTGAGTTTCATACACTTTGGCGGATCAAACAATATGTCTATCTGGAGATCCACCAAACCATGGAACTAAATTGTGACTGTGGAGGAACTGATCACTAGAAATGCATTAGATGACCTGATGAAAACTGTCGTGCAGCAGGAAATGATTCCTAATTACTTTTAAAGCATTGGGACATTAGAGCAAACCAAAAAATCAAATGAAGATTTTGATTATTCCTGAAAGCTTTCTCTATATTGATTTATTTTGGGTCATTTTGATGGATACCCAATAGGAATGTGACTTCCCTGTGTCTTTCTCACTGCCTGCATGGTGAAAATCATCACAATCTCATTGCTTAAGGGCTATTCCCAAAAAAGAATTGACATTCAAAGTCATGCCAAGCTCAAAAATTTCACTGATCATCTTTATTGGATTTATATTGATTTGTTTTGACATTGTATTTTCTTTCCATATAAAAATAAATGCCTATGAAACTTCCATGCAACAAGATAAAACTGTTGGGGCAATGTCCACAACAACTGCAGTCACGCTGTCCAATGAAGCCACTGCCACCACACCATCCAATACAACCATTGCTGTGACACCGTCTGACACAACTGCTGTCAGTGCATGTGATACAAGTGGGGCTGCTGTATCTGACACAAACACTGCTGCCACAAAACCATCCAGGACAACTGCGGCAGTACGATATGATACAACCATGGCAGCTCCACCCAAAAAAACTTCTGCCACTGTTCAATAATCAGGTACAACTGCCACTATCCCATCCAATACAACAATTGTAGCAGGCATGGCTATCATCCAAGCTATTGTTCTAGCAGTCTGATCAATGTCCAGGGAATTGATACTATTCTTGAAGATTCTGCAGCTGTAAGCTGCATACACATCAAATGAGTTTGCTAGTATTTTATGACATGGATTTTTTGTGAATAGTGAGCTTTATGTAGTAGGTGGACCACTATTGAAGGATTTCCCTCTGTGAGCTATGTATAAACATGGGATGATTCTTCAAATGATACCTTCAATTTTTGGGTGTAATCTTCCTTGTTACAACTATTTTATAGATTTCTAAATTTCCTGATGAATACATACATTTAGTCATTTTCATCAACATTGTTTACATATATAGGGAGATCAAAAAAAGGGCGACCAGTACTAACTTTCAAAATTTTCAGATGGGTGAAGCTTTCTTATGTGGTTTCCTGCCATCAATAGACAAATTATCTGACATAAAGTGAAAAGTTTCAGCCAGATTGTCCGAAATTTGAGTGGCTAGAATACTGGACACCAATTTTTGCAACTAATTTTTGAAAAAATGACAAAAATTGACAAAATCGAGATATCTTACAACAGAAAAGTACAAAAAATTCAATCATAACAATCATGTAACAGCTGGAAATTAGAAGAGAGCTGTTTTAATGCAGCCTACTTTCTGTTTTACCAATAATTTTAATTGTTTCTCAATCTGTTCAATGACAGGATTGATTTTGACGAAATTTTGACTATTTAAAACAAGAAGCAGTGACCCTAAACTTACAAATTTCATACTTACAAATCGGGGCGAGGATTTTCATTGCTCACTTTAATGCGGTGCAGATATTTTGTCCAATTTGCTTGCTGCACACATTTGATGCATCAGAGGGACTTTAAGCAAGTTAGTCAAAACAGTCGAAAAATCATTTTTCCACATATTACAACATCTCCCCCCCCCCCCCGCCAGACATATATTTTGTGTAAACAGCTTTACAAAACTTTTGTTTCAAAATAGGACAACTTCTACTTTGATTTCACAACTTTTACTAATTTAAAATGACCATTCCTACTAAATTTCTGTTTCTACAGTAACCATAAATGCTAGGAATACAAAATTTTTGTCCTTGCAACAAAAACAAACACCCCATTCTAATGCAGGGATCTGTACTATAGAATCTTCATTCATTCTGATGTTATGTAAGTTAGCACCATTCATTTTTTTCCGGCTCACCCTCTATACGATTTGATTTTTGAAACTGTGCTTGAAGAATAATGTTATCAACATCCCTTCACTCTTAACCATGGGTATCCTAAATGTCACAGAGTCCACAAGGGTTGTATTTATCCTTTCTTTGAACATGTAGGCCCAATGTTTTAGAAGTAGAATAAAGATGCATATTTGTCATAGACACTGGTTGTGCAGGGCTGTGCCCTGGCAGTTAAAATGTCTGTCAGCTGAACAATTTGCTGGGCATTCATTGGTGGAGTCCTGTTCCAGACAGGTTTGTAGGTTTCTGATGGCTTCAGCAATGGGCACACTTGTGAAGAGACTTATTACGTCTAAGCTGACTAATTTTGTGCGTTGAGTGATGGGTATGTCTTTGATTTTATTGACAAGTCCTTACTATTTGATACATTCGACTCAATGCTTGACTGTAATGGGTTCAGATAAGTTACCAAATGCTTGGCTAATAGATAGATCGTACTTTCAATGCAGCTTACCACTGGTCGTAATGGCAGGTTCTCCTTGTGGATTTTTGGTAATTCATATATGTGTGGTGCTCTGCATTTCTCTTTAATCTTGACTATGTCATTAATCCCCATGTCTTTGATCAATTTCTTTACTTTTTCGATTCTACTAATTGGATTCCTTTATCCAAGGCATTTAAACTTTGTCTGACCGTTATTACCGTCACTCTCCCTTTGTCAGCTGGTAGTATGACAATGCTGTGATCTTATTTCAATGCCTTTAGAGCACAAATTTCTTCAGTAGACATATTTGGTTGGGGTAGGCTTTCCTTTTCTATTGCTTTGCATATCTCATATCTGAAATCATCCCTTGTATGAAATGTGCTGCACATTCAATATTCATTATTATTTCTGCAAAGGGGTGTTTCTTGGGGGCTATTGCAAAGTTCATACCTTTGGGAAGTGCATTTTTCTGGTCAGGATTCAATTCTCTTTTGCTCTGGTTGCTAACCATCTTATTGATAATTTTACTTTGTTTTTCTACTTGTCTGATATCATTGAACTTTCCCTGTTGTCTTAATTTGGTGATTTCATAACACTTTCTTGCCAGGTTGGTGGCCCCTACCAGGGAGAAAGAAGAAAAGCAGGGTGTAGTGTACATCATACCAATGGAGCCATGCGGGAAGGTCTACATTGGAGAAACAGGATAAGCATTGAAAACAAGATCATCAGAACATAAAAATGCCCTGAAGAATTACAAGGAAGAAATAAGTGGGGTAGCTGATCATTGTCTGATGTGTGGATGTGCTTCAGCCTTTTGAGAACACCAAAATATTGGCTCAGGAGGGCAACAACTTCAAGAGAAAAATCAGAGAGGCAATGGAAATAGTAGCAGCAGGTCCTAGTAATGTAGGCATCAGGATCATAGAAATTGGTCACATATGGAACAGAAGTTTCATCACATGCGCTATAGGCAGGGAAAACCACTATCGTACCCACCAACATATACAGAAAATATGAAAATTGGCCCAGATGGCCTGGTGGATAGCTCTCTTGACTCACAAACTCAAAGGTCACAGTTCAAACCTCGCTCCAGTCCAAATTTGAAAGGGAATTGTAGAAAGCCTGGAGAATCTAGTAGTATTACTGTGTAAATGTGGCTCATCCATATTGGTCAAAAAGCAGACAGCAAAACTGAAAAATGTTTTATTTGCATGTAAATTTTGTCAGTAAAGTGCTGAAATCATCATTCAGGCAATTGTTAAATGAAAAAAGTCATCATGCCATTGTTTTTTGCAATTCCCAAAACTTTTTCAACTGGTGCAAAACTTTTTTTGGAGATCTTTTGGGCTGTGCAAAACTATTTATCAAGACCAATTTCATCATATAGCATTTATATTGCAAAAAAAGTTTTGTCGTGCAAAACTTTTCTATAATTTTTTAGCACTGTGCAAAACACCCAATGCAAAAAACTGCATCATACATTGAACATAGATTCAGCTATTCAATAAAAAATTTGCAGTGCTTTGTTTAGCAATGCATGGCTTCAAAAGACTTCCCTGATTTTCCAGGCAGATTTTGAGAACAACTCTTGCATATTTCCTATGCATAAAATACTTACCTTCACTTGCTTGGATGACAAATAAACTCCAAGTGAAATTTGATGGATAATAGGGCTGAGGGTTGAATGAATGGACTGAATTTTTAATTCTTCAACAAAGGAGCCAATGAGTAGTTGAAACCACACTTCCCATCACATTCAAGATTTAGCATAAAATAACTGACTAAAGATGACATAAAGAACTATTATCTGCAAATTCAGCTGTGCCTAAGGGATGCAGGCAGTAAATGTGGGACTCAAGTTACACCAGATTTAAAGCCTATTAAATAACAATAACAACACATGGTACAAGGATCACTGAAATGTGACATGATATTTTCGCATCAAAGAAGACATGGATGAAATCTTTAAGAAATTATGAGCAAAATAAAATGAGATTTAATGAGAAAAATAAATGTGAATAAGCTCGTTACAAGTATGGCATGTCAAACAGCAAGAAATCTACACAAACGGAATATTTTTTTGGAGTTTTTGATATTTCTTAGTGAAAACAGCATACCAAACAATGAGGTTAACTGCAAAACTCGTTTAACACTCTAGTTTAAAATCGTCATTGCTGAACTGGGTCTCATCACATCATTGGTCAGTGGGCAGTTCTGCATCACCCTTTTTCTTCACTGGATTTTTCAAATTCCACTTTGTAGACACAAAACGTTTAGTATCTCTGCCTGATGCCAGAAGGTGATGATGCTGAAAAATAAATGGCATATTTATGTTTACATGTCTCACAACAAAAAACGGTATATGCAGTTCATTTCTGCATGTGAACCTTCAATTTTTTTGCCTAGAAAACATGCCACAAAATCGAGGACATTTGGAAAATTTAGGCACATGATTTGTTAACATATGAAGTTTCACACTTGTTGTCCAGTCTGGGAAATCTTTGATTATCATCTCTTTGAGGCACCAGCAATATTAGTTCAATTTGGTAATGTCATGAATAGTAGGAAGGTCCATTTTGGTTGTCAATCTGAAAATTATGCCAGGCATAATAATGAAGCTACCACAGTATACACTTCGAGATCAACACCAAATGAGTCAAAGGCACAAAGAAGAGCTTTTCCACATTTACCAATGGGATATTCCAAGTTTTTATTCAGCACATCTAACTTGTTCCATATTCAGCATGTGTTTGTCCTGAATATTTAATCTGTGGAATTTGATGGACATCTGATTAGGAAAATTTTCTCTGAAAACATTGCTCTGGAGTTGAACAAATCAGAATTAAGAGAAAACAGAAAATATGCTAATGGTAAGAATTGGCTCAAAAAATTACTGGTTTTCGATTTGTGTTCTGTCATTCCATAGAACCTGAATTTTGATTTTCAATCTTTATACAATTTTGGAATTTGAACAAAAAATTCCATATTTTTGTGATTTTCTCTATGCAAAAACTTTTGATTTCCTGACAAATAACTTTCAGGCTATATAAGTGTGCGATGTGAAAATTTAGATTTTTTACTGCGGTCTAATCCTGAGTATTATTCAACTTCACCACAAAAATTTGATGGGTTTTGTGTCACAGTTTTTGAGGAAAAATTATAAATTTCTGATATTTTTCTGACTCAAAAACAAATCTATAGATGGTAGAAACTCTGAGAATGAAGCTTTGCATTTATTAAATTTGCTTCATCAGCAAATGCCTTTTATTACTGAAAATTATTCTGAAGAGCCTGTTTGAGAAAATGATCAAGGCAATACCTGCTAATTAGATGATTCATCATCCTGGCCTCAGAAGTCGAAACAAAGCAACTGTTTTGATATTGATCATTAACATTTTATCTTTCATGGGAAACCATGTGAATCATGTTAGGACATTTGCAGCAGTAATTAGAGTTATTGCAATGTTCTCCAACAAGTGGGAAACTCAAACAAAAAAAATTTGGAGAATAATGCAAAGAATTTGTGAGGACTTGGCCTTGTATTCTAAGCAAGTCGTAATTTTCTTTTGAAGCTTGTTATAAACACAGAAATCGTCTTCTAAATTTTAAATTTCGAAATTTAGTGATTCAATATTATCCAAACTCGCTGCTACATTTAAATATTTGATAAAAATACTTGTGAAGACATCACATTAGTTTTTTTTTCAAATAAATATATTTTCAAATCTTGAAGAAAATGTAGAGCATTGTCATAAAGTTATGTGATTCTTCAAAATGGAATCATTTTTGCCATTCAAATGTGATTCTAAAATACCCACTTACTGATGCCCATTGTTTTGACAATTTCCTCGATATTGTAGCTTTTGAACTTCAACGCATCTTTATATTCAATCAAGCCTTCAATTTTGTCTTCAAAATTTTGTTGCACAGTAATGAAAAAAATTACACTGAATGTCCAGTTTGATATTAGAGCTTGGATCAAGTTTATTTCTTGAAAAATCGATTCATTTGAGTGATCATTTTCTCCTAAAATTGAATATTTATTTTATCATATAAATGAGAAGACTAATATATTTATAGAATTTTCTTTTGTATGGACTTGATAACATTCTATACTAATTGTTATATCTAAAAATGGAATGAGTCTAGGCAATGCCTTGTTTGTTAGAATACAGTTTGAAATTCAGGAAAGTTTCAGCGTCCCTTTACTCGTATGGTATAATCTTGAAAATAGTGACCTTGACTGTATAATCTAATTAGAAAAATACATTTAGTTGCTCCATAACTATGCAGTATCTCAATGGTGTTTTGCCAAAAAATAAGCATCATATGCTAAGTTGAAAATTAGATCAGATGTATGCTTCATATCTTCTGCAATATGAACCATGACTCTTAACTCTAGATGATGCAATGAGTGAAATGAAGAATGATCTTACACTTGTTCAGTTCTTTGCTCATGGATTCTATCAATTGTATGTTTCTGTGAATCATATAATTAAAAATTTGTTCTCGAAAAGGCTTCATTAAGATCATTTTCATCTTGGGACTGATATTTTCCCAAATGCAGCTACTTTTATCTTAATACACTAGAACTGTAAGAATGTTTTGTATTTATACAAAATAAAATTATGACTGAAGAACACCTGAATTGAAATATTGAACACATAAAAGTATGAGCCAAGGTCAAATAGGACATGTAGAACACCCTAGTGACAAATGCTGAAAAAGTAAAGTCAGTAATGACATTTTGATCCTTAGTGTCTGGGGCTGCATTGAATAACCTGATTGACATCATCAAATTGGATGATATGCATTTAAAAAAGCATAGAAAAAAGTTATTTTCACAATGTCTCACTGAAAGATTTTATTTGGAAATAAAGAAAAAGTTAATGTACTCTGTTACACTGCTTTGGTAAGTTTTTTTACATTTTGCTAAAGGTACGCCTTATAATCAAAGTCTTTGAACCAGTACACATACTTCAAAATTTTATATCATTGAAGATGGAAAAATAAGTTTTGCTTAAGCCCTGTATTCCAAATACGGGGAGGATTTTAATACAGTGTAAAGCTGTATTAAAATTAAAATCCTACAAACTATAAAAAAGGCTGTTTCCAGGTGGGTTGTGAGGACAGCAGCCCCCTCATTTCCAAACAGGAAGGGTGTGATGGACACTGTCCTCACATCAAAATGATTAGCCATTGTAAATGATGAGTATACTTACAAGTAGATTTGTTCCCCAGAATTCTGATACACAGAAGTTCATTAATTTTTATAGTTTTTCTACCCCCATGGTACAATGCTTGGTGAAACATGGTCTGATACTTGAAAAAATCTATGAAGTCATCCAGTTTGATAAGACAACCCCTTTCAAAGAATTCAAGGATAAAGCCATCAGGCATAAACAAGTAGGAAAAAATGAGTAGGCAAAAAAAATTTGAACTTTCAACTTAATGAAAATTGATCAAATGTTTTCACAACTTATATTTTTGGAATCAACTTATAACGTACATTCATAATATATGTAATGTCTAAGGGATTTGCCAAACACTAAAAAATTTTAAAGCTCAAATATTTTTTAAATACACTAAAAGTAATACAGAAACAGAAGTCATCGATTCTGTGAATCACTGTCATTCCAATCAGGCCACCATCCACAAACTAACCAATGTGAGAATTAATCATGAATTGCTATTTTGAAATTCTGACCTTTATTACTTTCTGTTAAAATTTTTCAAAATCATACCACTTATTGCTGAATAATTTTCAACCTTTGTTCCTGTTAAACTTGTATGCTTTTTTGAAGTTAGCAGTCCAGAATTTTCATTTCTCATGCAACATTATACTACACATCCAAGAGAAAGGTGAGACTACTTTTTTATAAATAGGGGGAGACTAATTTTTTTACTTGCAATATTTATTCATATTTAGATTAGGAAAATTAGAGCTTCTTCCATACAGTCCACTACAATACATAAACTACACGTTTTATTTGATCTGCATTGCTGAATTGCAAAACAGTTGTTTGGTTATACAGTTTTTGTTTTATTGTGTCAGCATACACTGGAGATTTCAGCGTTGACAAATCAATAGATTCTTACAGGAAGCTGGTCAACAAACAAACATTTTCTTTTCTTTCGATATGGATCAAAGCAATCATAAGTGTTTGAAGAACAACATCACAATTTGTGTCCTATTCAGTATTACTTCCTCAATTAATGCTAATTAATCAAAATGCCTTGAAGACCAAATGATGTAAGAAACAGGAATATGCAAATCACACCCAGTTCTGCATGGACAGGAATAGAAAACTAATCATACATCATAGAGATGTCTACCACATGTGTAGATACATTTACACAACAAAACTGTGAGTGGTTCAATTCACAGAAAAACTTGCTGAAAGATTACTTTAAACAAGAATAATTACTTCACAAGCAATCAACAAGTCAACCAAAAAAACTTCTTAGAGTACTCGAGTAATGGTACAGATGTTTTACTGAATTTACAGTAAAAACTTACTTGAATCAAGCATATCATATATAACAACCAAGGATGTCAAACCAAGGCACCTACTATGCCAATGATGATTGAACCAATAGAGTCACTAATGATATTCATCTTCGAAAATTACAATTAACACTGTATTATGGTGACCCTCTCCATTTGGGGAAATTTTGGGACTCCTATGAGTCAGCAGTACTTACACAAAACATAGCAGCTATAAAGAAATTTGCATATTTACCCACTGCATCAGGTGTACACCAGGTTATTGACAGTATTTCAGTGACAAATGCAAGCTATACTACTACAATTGACACACCTAAAAATGATTTGCTGATCCAAAGACAGTCAGACGACATTTGTACACACAACCCAGGAGAATTCCTGCTTCTATGAATCAAATAAGAAATCTACTCTGAACAGAAGAACCTATCAAACATGTTTGTGGGCAATTGACAGCAGTTGGGGAAATCTTTAATCATCCATCACTAGGGAAACTTTCATACACTCTGCCATGGAACTTGGTCCACCAAAAGACATTAGTAAACCTAAGGATAGGAAATAATGCAATGAAATTTACAGAGTCTAATAACAGTTCATGAACAAGCTTATCAAATAATTGTTGCATCATGCAATAGGGACATTGATAACAAGCGAAACTGCAGAATTCAAAAATCCCAAACCCACTTTCCACAGAAAATCCTAAGAAATATTTTCATCCTAAAATATAATATTTAATGAGTGGGAAACATAATACTGAAGCAAGAATACTGAATATCTCTAAGAAATTGAAGTGCCAGAATAATGAAATCAATTTAAACTCTAGCCAAACTCCAGCTCAAAGTGCAGTGTGACTGTAGATGCCACATAATTATGATCAATTCTTGGGCCAATTCTAAAATTCAACCACAGCATGCGCCGGGGTGGAATTAAAAAGAACAATTGCACTAAATTTTTTTGGAATTTAAGGACGTCTGAGAATTGAATGATTTTATGGAATTTGGTGGTTTCAGGGAACTGAGGGATTTTAAGGAATTTAGGAAATTAAGGAAAGAACAAAAAATAAGAGCAAGTTACACACTGCTTAATAAACATAAGATTGTCTTGGCTATATTTGCATAAACTATTACAAGCTAGTGTGTAGTGGTAAACCCAAAGTTAATGACACATGATACAGTAATGCCAGCTGTCAGGTTCGTGGAAAGTCATTACATACATTGCAAAACAAAATCTGGAGATAATTTATCTTTCACATTAATCAACTATTCAGAAACAGCCAATTTAGAACCAGTTCAACACAAGAAACACAAATGACTTGGCAAAAAAATTGCTAGTACTAATGTACCTATCGATACTTTTTGGGAAAGCACCCTAATCAAATCAAGGTCACACCATATGTCACAATTTCTTCAAAAAAAATTTTTTGTGGAAACGCTTGCGAAAAAAGAAGATTCTGATATTTCATATATATTTCAGTACAAAGATGGCATTTTTAGCTTCCTTATTTATAGTGAACTTGTTCATTGAATAACGTGGTCATATGTCCTGCTTCCTCGAAAAGATTTTTGGTATGAAAGGTTCATTATTAGGTCCACTACTGACCTCAACATGGTCCAATAAAAATGAAAAAATTTACCACTTAGCTCAACAAGTGACCCCAGCATGTCCTATGATTTGATGTTTCATATAATTTCAGGCGTAGATAAAACACTTTTAGCTATCTGATTCCAATAGAGTTTGTTCATTTGACATGGGTCATATGTTGCTGTTTCCTCAAAAAATTTTTTTGGTACAAAGTTTCATTATGTGCTTGGCTAGTGACTTAAATGTGGCACAGAACTCGATGTTTTATATACATACTAATTTTAGTATGAAGTATGAACATTTTTGACAAGCGTTTCAGCAAAAAGTTTTTTTGAGGTAATTGTGACACACAATGTGTTTTTTTTAAGTAATTGTGACACACAATGTGTTTTTTTTAGGTAATTGTGATACATAATGTAAGAAACAGCCTCAAATGACAAAGCAAGGAGAAAATTTAAGATGAAAGCTTACATTGAAGAAAAATTGTGTATGATGCAAACATGTTGTCTAACTGAACTGATCTTATTTGTCCCCAAGATAAGTATCATATTGTTCCTTTAGTTCATTATAAAATGCTTGCAATGAATCACTAAGCTTCGCCAATTTTGCTGGTGGTTCATCACTAATTAAATTCACTTCATATTGGTAAGAACTGCAGCCCACCTCACTAAAAAGCTCCTGCTTTATCATATTTTTTGGCACTTTAAAAAAACAAAATGACTGATGATTATACAATACACCTAGTATATACATGTGAACATTATGGCCTCATAAGGATTTGAACAAACCAAACAGGAATACAAATGCAATGACTTAATGACTGTTCTATCAGCTATATTGATGTCATTATTAATTATATAGAATCTGCCTCATGGCTGTTCATTCCTTTTACTTTGGCTAACTTTTTTTATATACCTGCCTTTATCCTACATTATCCCATAGATATGATGTTTCAATGCTTTCCTCATGTTTATATTAATGTGAGAGATAATGACTCATCAGCACTTGAACAAATGAAAGAGGAATTGAATATCAGATGATTATGCCTGCTGGATTTGATATTTAATTCGAGGACTTAGCATCTGTTCTATCCTTCCTAATGGATCTGAAATCCAATCAACCTCATGGTTGTTCAAAAATTGCAAAATTTTGCCTTAATAAGCATTAATTCTTATATCTTTGCCTTCTATTTGCATTATTCCCTGAATATCACAAAAATATAAACTTATCATTTCCAACAAAACATTATGATATTCACATATCTGCTTTACATATCTGCTGATAAGACATTGTGCAGATGATGGATAAGTGTCTGCATTCCAGTGCAGAATCTGTGATTAAATTTGTGTAAGAAATATAGAAACTAAGCTACAGTAACTAATCTGTTTCTCCATTGACGTCATTGTCCAACTTTCCCTTTTTCTTCGCATTTGTTGCCACCGCCTTCGCCTCTTCAAAGGAAAGAATAAAAAACATTTGAAATTTAGAATTAGATAAAATTTAAGATAGTAACTCACGGAAAGGTCAGCTTGAACACTGATTTGCTTCATTCAATAGAGTACTATGTAGAAAAAGACAAAAAATAAGAAAATAAATTAGAAACATACTTGTTTTTTTGTAAGTTTTTATGTAACAAATTTACTATATATAATGCATGTGAAACTCACTCTTGCACTGGCAACTTTTCAGAGACTTATAGATTTAGTTTTGAGTGAATTATAGTGGTCAACCTGTTTAGTTTACTTAGATGATGTACTTATTTTTGGAAGGACTTTTGAGGAACACCTTGAATGATTGGGAGAAATTTTTCAATGATTACAAAATGCAGGACTGAAACTTAGACTCCAGAAATGTCACTTCTTGCAGTCAGAAACTTCCTACCTTGGTCACCAATCTCAGTGACTGGAATTCGACCGGATGAAGAAAATATAAAAGCGGGGAAACAATTTCTTACACCAAACAATGTTGACCAGTTATGTAGCTTTTTAGGTTTAGCAGGCTACTATCACCAATTTAACAGAAACTTTGCCAGAAAAGCTTACCCTCTTCATCAGCTTTTGAAACTTAATCAGAAATATGACTGGACATCAGCATGTCAAGAAAGTTTTGCAACCTTGAAGAATGCCCTTGTTACATCACCTTTGCTTATTCACTCGGACTTTCACAATGCATTCATACTATACACTGATGCATCTATCGAAGGTATTGGTGCAGTGCTTTCACAATAGACCAAAAATGGAGAGCAACCTATCACTTTTGCTAGACAAAGCTTGAGCAAAGTACAAAGAAACTATTCGGTAACCAAACAAGAAGCTTTAGCTGTCATCCAGGCAGTGAAACATTTCGGACAGTATCTTTATCAACAGGGAGTTACCGTTTACACAGATCACTCAGCCCTCAGTAGTGTCCCTCTCAAACCAAATCCCTCTCGACAAATTCCAAGATGGGGATTAGCCCTTCAAGAATTCCAGGAACTCAAGATTAAACATAGACCTGGATGAGTGAATAAGAATGCTGATGCACTTTCAAGAAACCCCGTTTGTGCTGCAGTTACCAATGTTAATGAGACTCAAGAGATCCCAACAAAGATTCGAGAAGCACAACAGAAGGATGAATTTTGTAGAAAGTATATTGAGTACATGCTATTCAATTACCAGTTGAGTTTAGAGAAATGCAACGTGTGCAACTCATGAGTGATGACTATGTGATCAGTGAAAATATTCTGTACCATATACTTAAGGCACCAGAAACGGAACCTAAGTTAGTCATACCCAGAAGCATGGTAGAAAAAATTTTAGAAGCTTGTCAGTGATTTTTTCCAGTCACTTGGGATTTGTTAGAACCTTAGCCAGAATCAGAACTGATTATTTCTGGCCAGGGATGTATAAAGAAACTGGGTTACATTGTGAAGAATGTACAGTTGCACAATGAAGAAAACCACAGGGGAGAGAACAAAAGCACCTTTGGTACCCATACCCATAACAGAACCTTTTGACAGAATGGCTTTTGACATACCAGGACCCTTACCAATAACAAAAAATGGCCACAAATATGCCATTGTTTTCACAGAATACCCAACTAAGTATGCAATGGCCATAGCCATACCAGATGGAACAGCAGAAACTACAGCAAATTTCTTTGTTACAGAAATAATTTTGAGCTTTGGTGCCCCCTTGTTTTTTTGTCAGACAAAGGAGCAAATTTTTTGTCAGCATTGGTGCTTAAAATTTGTCAATTATATGGCAACTGAAAAGTCAACACAACCCCTTATCACCCACAGACAGATGGCCTCACAGAAAGATTCAATAAGACACTAGCTACCATGATTTCCATGTATGTTAATAACAAGCATACAGAATGGGATATACACATACCATATGCCTGTTTTGCATACAATAGCACAGCACAATAATCAACAAAGTACCCACTTTTTTTCCTTTTGTTCGGGCACCATCAGAATCAACCAATGGACACCGCTGTGACTCTCAAACTGAGTGGCTATCACATTGATCTCGATGGATACCACAACCATTTCTAATCATTTTTGGCCGAGGGGTCGGCATCTGCAAGAAAAAACATTCAGAAATCTCCAGAAACCCAAAAGTTACATTATGATAAGAAACAACACAAACTACATGTGCAGAAAGGAGATGAAGTTTTTAAGTATAATCCTACTGTGAAGCTACGCCACTCACCAAAATTCACCCTCCCATGGCAGGGCCGGTACAAAGTTTTAGATGTGAAACTCCGGATAGTGCAGATAAATCTGCCCAACCAGGAGAAACACAAGCAGAATGGGTACATGTGAATCTACTTGAGAAAAAAAGTGCCCTGAGAAACATTCCAATAAAGTAGCAGAAACAGAAAAACCCTGGAATGCAACAGACCCCACATTGAAACAAAATACGCAAAAAGAGGCTCACATCTTTTCAATTCATACACCCATGCCATTCTGCCCCAGCAGAATTAGCACCAGCTCTTTGTGAAACCACCCACGAGAAAAATGCTAGTACATATTTTGCATGAAAAATTTGCCTCTTTAACTTTTCACCTTCATTTGTCCCTGTCCATTAGTCATTTTCTATATGCCTCTAACTTTCTGCATAAGCATCACCCATATTTTTCTTATTTTTATTACTTTTACCTGAGTAGCTTCATTTTTCACTAGGTTATTTTTCCTCTGTTTTTCCACCAAGTGGTTTTTCTGTTGAGCTAAATATTTTATTTGTAATTATTTATCACCAAAAATACCTTTTGAAACTTGATGAGACACCTTTATTAATTATCGCCACTGTATACTGTAGATTTTATTTTTGTTTGTATTTTTGTTTACAAATTTCTTACTTATTCAATGGTTTTATTTTTATTTCTTTGATTATTATGTATCGATTATGACGCCAACACAACTGCCAAGAAGAATGGAAAAAGTGGGACTGTCAACTGCTGCCGTCTGAAGTAGCAGCAGTAGCAGCCCGGATGATGCCAACAGCAACCATTCCTCGGAGGACGAAGGTTTACAAATTAATGTTGCCGTGTTGAAGTAAGCCTATCTTTATTAGAAATGAGGAGCAACATTTTAGACTAATTTGCAACTGTGCTGGGCCGTACCCCTTTGATAGGATAATACACGCACTGTACTACAGTAGATCAGTGTAACATTTTGTGTAACATGCTACTAAGAGATACTAACCCACCTGGTTTGGTGGCTATGAGCACGACCTGCTTAAGAGATGAGAAACCTTACGAAGATTGGCCAGAAGGCATTCGATCTGTGTACAAAATAGAAGCAGGAACTCAGCACACCGATCCGATTTTAGCTACTATTCAAGTTACCCGATTTGATGGAACCACAGTTGTTTTTGACATTATCAAAATGCGTTGCATAGCCACTCCACTTGCTCATTCGATATCAGGCACCCTGCTGACAGTAGGCTTCCGTGCCCAAGAAGATGCCCATGCAATATCTAGATTTAAAAAAGATGTAGCAACTTGTCAAACAACAGCCGATTGGAAAAGAATTTGGACTGCACTCAGACACAGTAACACTAAGAAATTTTTGCATGAAAAATATGCTAAATCAGACACCCCAGCAGCCGGTTCCATGAACACTGCTCTCCAAGAGCCAGTTTAAAGCAATTTTTCTCTTGTGAGACAGCTCTGAGTTCACTCTGGAAATCGGTTCCACAAATGTGCTCGTGAGCTTGCTCATGAGAGCCAAAAAGAGAGCATGGTTAGAGCCAAAAGTGTGACAGTGTTGCGATAAAAATTTACGTCATTTTTGACACTGAGCGCTTTTCTGATCAATTTTTTATGTCTTCAACAGGTGTAAAGCAATTTTTGCGTGCATTTCTGTGTTTATGATAATTTTATATATGGCTGACTATTTATAAAATAAGTAATTAAAATTTTCGGTGGCAAATATTGATTTTTGAGCAGAAAATGGTGAAGAAAAAACTTTTAGTTGTAGTTGACAAAAAATAACTTTATGCATTCATCTTTTTTCCTTGGGTATCAGGAATATCTACAGATTTGTAACCAATTTGCACAATCTCTTAATTATTGCTACTGTTTCCCTCCTATTCAGTAAAATATACTAAGACATGTTCAATTGGATATTGTATATGATAGCATTTATATCATAATCATGCAAAACCAGTGATTTTCCCCAAAAATGGCCATTTCCTATTGAGTTTCAATTCAAAAAATAAAATTTCCATTCATTTAGACTATCACCATTGAAACTTTCTAAATATTACTCAAGATATAGATTAGTAATTTAAAACACCAAAAATGAGTAAATGAACCAATTGCAAATACTAAAATATTACAATAAAACCTAATCATCTTCATTTACATTACTTGGATCACAATTCTTTATTTACTCCAAATTGCAATAACAAATTTACTCCAATTTTTTTTCTTTTGTATATCTCTCATAATACCACTCTCCCATGGCAACCAACTGTTTTCCTTCGACACTCTGAAATATCTAATATTTATATACCAAGAACTGTCACCAAAAATGATGATTGGAAAAATTGATCAATGTGGATACAGATTTTTACCATTTTCAATGCCTCCATTAATCCTAAAGTCTTATTTCTCTTTCTGAACATGTCCCAATACTAAAGGACAAAATTTTATTTCCAAGTATACCAATATACAACTGATGGCGGATATTACTTACTCTGATTGGTGCACAAACTGTCAAATTCAACTTTTTTCCATACATCATCAAGCTGACTTTGGGGACTCATGCCTGATATATAAACCAACTTTTACCCTAACCATTCTGTGTTCAAATTAACAATTAGAACTATTTTCTTATCCACAAAATATACACAACCTATGTGACTAAACACATAATTGTATCCAACAATGTGTATGGGAATTGCCATGTGCCTGGGGAAAATATGTCAAAAAACGATTCTTGAAATAAATAGATGAAAAATCCAGTTCTTTGGTGAAATGTAATCACTTTTTAACAAAAATGTCAGAAGTGAATTATTCTAATGTTCTCAAAGTCATGGAAAAATATAAAATTTTTCAACATTGTGAACTTTCCCACTGCATAAAAATATTGCTACAAATCAAATCTACCTTTTGGATTCTCACTATGACTATAATTTTAGACTAAATGCACTATAACTTTTCATCTTGTTTCTGGATATTTACAGTATTAGCAGGAATTCGGAATAGCATTTTATTGCTTGCTGCAATTCAGCTATTTGTAATTTTGTGGAAGTTCTTTCAAACTCTGCCTAAACCATGGTTTGGAGGAAAGAATTGTGTCAGAGATCAGTGATTTCAAAGACTTTTCGATTTTAGTAGATTGGGTATCCGATGAAGCTAATAAGGCTGTTATAGGCAATTGAGTTTTTTTTATCACAATTTACCCATCTGATTCTATTTCATATTTCTCTTACATATCCAGATCAATTTTCATTACTAGACAAAAGTGATTGAATCATTTATTGGATTTATTTGAACAGAAAAAGCTGATGCAGAAGAAATATCAGAAGCAATTATTGCCTATTTTCATAAATTTGTCTAAATTTGATCTTTAGGCATCTACAGTTTTCTGATGATGCATCAATCAAGTCTGGTAAGCTTTGCGCTCAGATGAATGATGATAAATGATAATTGTTCTGAAAAATTTAGGACATACTAATGGTGTTCAAAGAAAAATTTGAAGAATTTTACAAAACGCATTTCAACCAAATCATTTTTCACATGCCCTAAATTTGTCACTCAATTCAGCAGCGGAATTGACAGTTTACAGTAATATTGTTGAAAAAGTTAAAATGATAACGCTTCACTCAAAAAATCATTAGAAGAGAAGTGTGAAAGCATAATTTAGCTGATAGTGAAATCAATAAATTGGCTTTAGTCTACACTACTTGGTGTATGGAATTGTCAATTTCAAACTTGCAACAACATGATTTCTATATGAGTCAAAGGGCATGAATCTCTACTCTCTATCTTTTCTCGTTGCAAGCTCTGTGTACTGCAGAACACTCATTAATTGGTCAAGAAAATATTTGGGTATTTCTACTCCCTTTGATTGCACTTTTGAACAAATATTCACTCTTGTACATCCACTTTAGATCACTGATTTCCTGAACTTACTGACTTGGGAGTTTATTTTTACTTTGCATACATTGAAAAATTTAAAATCAGGACTGATCCCAATTTCTGGTACTCTACAAAAAATTGGTGCTGATTTCTCCAGAGCTCTGAAATAGATTAACAATTTAAAACCAGATCTTTTTATTTCAAATAAAAAATTGTAGGCATTTTTATAAAATTTATGATCAAGCATATTTGGGTGAGTAGTTTCGTATTTATTCAGACTTAATCACTGCTATAGAGCTCGTATCAATTTCAAAGCAATGACTGAATGTGAATCCAAAATTAATTCATCCTGTTTGACAGAACTAAATTTGAAATGACACATGAGCAATATTGGTTAACTATTAACACAAAGTATATACAAAAATTTTTGAAAAAATCAAAATTTGGCTTAACACATTAACATTTATGAGTCAATATTTGATCGCTCTATTTTTGAGTAAGATCTACTTAAATTTACATTTTAGCTGATTCTGAAGCAAAAATTCGAAGCATCTTCTACATTTATAGAAGAGGATCTTGACTGTTATGCATGATCTTTTTTGGTCATAGTACAAAAATATGTGAATGAATCAGTTTAATGCTCTCCTCCAATCAAGAAATAAATGTCGAAAAAATTATAAATGATTTTTCTGTAAATAGTTGTATGATTGATTTGTGATGTTTAGTAAAGCTTTATGTGTGAAATTCAACAGGAAGCATCGAGCTGGATGAAAAATACATTATTTGTTACTGTTAAGTAAAAAAAATTCATAAAATTCAAAAATTTTAAAGCTATACAAAATTCAAATATACCTTGCTCACTTTAGATAGGCTACTACCTCCTAAAAAATTAGCCTTTTCATTATAAAACTGTATAACCATTTTTTTATCCCAGATATATATAAATATATGTCAAAAATTCATAATTGTAATATGTTTACCAAATATTTCAGAAGAGATACTTGGCATCTTTGGTGACTATAGCAGTAATAAATCTGTAGGATATTCAAATCTGAGTAGTTGATTGAAGCATAAAAGATCAGTTTTCCAACTTAGTGGCCATTTCATTCGACTAAATTTTGTTAATCTATCTGCATAACTTCATTCATTGTGCATACATTTTTCAATTTGAGTCATTGTAGAAATGTTATTGAAACTAAAAGGTATTTTGTTCCTAATCTCAAAAGTATTAACCGAACAAAATTTTTGCTGCTCATTCCTAGTTATTGAATTTAATTTTTGGATCTGTCTCGAAACTACATCATCCCCATATGTTTGGCTGCACAATGAAAAGTCATAAGGTTTGACTTTATTATGTATGCATAGGTCCTGAATGATCAAGATTTTAGTTTCAAACCATGCTGTTAGACAGAAATGAGTTCCTGAAAGTAACCTCCATGAACAACATTATTTCTTCATACAACTATTCAATTCTCTTATTTTTGTTACTGAGAAAATGTTACTTCAACATCAGCAATTTTATTTCCACCTAGGAAAGTACATGATGCAAACGAAATTTTCTTCACTCATTCCGCCTTGGTGCTGTTTTTTACTTTTCAACCTGTCTCTGAACTATTATCATAACAATCAAATGGATTATAAACTTAGGCTAGAAAATTTGGGTCGAAATTACCTGATATTCATTGTAGCAATAGGTGACAATGCATGTCATAATTCAGAGCTGAATATTATATTGGAAATACAGCAAAAAATTTTTTTCCAATGAATCAACAATATAAAGACAAAAAGTTTAAAGTTGGTGGTAGCATGTAAAATTGAATGAAAACACTTTTTCTGTTGTTGAGATTATAGTCATTGGATGTCATTTTCATCAGAAATAAAATATTACTAAACTCTCTTTACATGTGTGTACAAACGAAGCTGTTTATGCTATTGGAGTTTAGATTTGTTGGCGCCAGGTGTATTTTTCTATAGGGAGTCTAAAATATTGGAAAATTGTATTTTCAGGTTTTTAAATCAAATGTTTCATATTACTTTGACATTGATTGTGAAGCCATGAAAGCTTTTAATAACATTCACAACATTGAGGTATCTTTGCAAATTCATATCATAGACACTGACTTTTCAGGTATGTCCTTATACATTGATCCAACTCTCAACAAGCAGCACAAACTGAATGATTTTGATTTCATGCTACAATATTAGGAAAGGACCTCTGGGTCATAAGAAAACTAGCATTTGCTGACTTTCCAGGCTTTGATAAACATGCCAATCGAGGTGGAGTTGTTCAATTTCCATGCTTCTCCACTTGACAATCCAGCATGAAATAAGGTGCTGGTTTATATTAGAGATTTAGAAAATCATCAACAAGTAGTTAACTATATCACTGATTGCACATTGAACCAAATGAAACTGTTTAGGCCAAATATGATTTCCCGAAATGATGAAATATATATTGCAATACCAATAGAAGGTGCATCAGCTATGGTAGGAGCTATTCCAATATTAAAAAGTGATTAGGAACATTGGTCCATACATTGTTTGGTAAACTGACTTGACCTTGTTAGTAGAAAAGTATACCACAATGAAGCTGAGCTGAATATGTATCATTGAATGAATACTACAGAAATTCTTGATGTGCAGATTTATCACTAGAACTACACCCATGAAATAATATGGCATGCATTAAAATACAATGCTTTTATTCAACAGATATTTATTTGTTACACTTGTGTTACTGATTATGAATATCTGGTTTTAAGGAATAGGTGTTAAAAGATAGTTTTTGACAATAAAACAGAACTAAGACAATCATTAAACAGACCAAGAAGGATATGTAGAACTGGTGGTACAATATACTCAGAATTTATCGAAAATAGGGGACATTGAGTTTGGGGATGAGCTAGCTTACTACACACATGTTTCTTGTAATTTTAATCCAGTATACTATTTCCTTTCTATCCAGTCTTTTTCAGATATTTAAGTTGATTGACAAAAAATTCATTGAAATGATGATGCGAAATATGATAACAACATTGGGTCATCAACTAAAAATTACTTAGTTCTTATCAGACAATTTATATGGTCAGTGATTCACAATCATTTTGTATTTGTGGTTATAGTCAGCTGAATGCAGCTCAGGTAATTTCTGCATTATCTGACCCTTCAAAAAAATTCAACAACTCAGTTTTATAGAAAGTTCTGAGTTCGGAAGCATTCCAGAAGCTCTGAATTTTGGTTCCATCACTGTCATCACCCCAAATGACAATCTAGATTTTGCCATTGAATCCTTAGTCATGTACAGTGTCTCTGTTGCAACTAATTTCGGCCCAACTCTCCTCAATAAAATCTGCTAAATTAGTTATGAGTAAGACAGATTTTTCAACTTTTTCCTCTTTTAATTCAGACTTGACCTTCCTGTTTGCCATCTCTTCCATTGTCTTATAAGTTGGAGCAAGGTTATCAAAACCATGGACATAAATGACTTTATTCTTTGGTAACTGCCGTAAGAAAGCCCTGAAAAATCGGGAAACAGGAATTAGTTCTGTTCTGTTTATTGTAAATGACAAAAAATCTGAAATTCCTGGACAAGCAAAGGAAGAAGAAATTGGAAAAAATTTCAAAGCCAATCACATATTGAGTAACCAATGAAATGTCAATAAAACTGATTAGCTGGTGATTAGATGATATACAATCATGAAAATGTGGAAAACTGATTCTAGCTTACCCAAACAGCTTGAAATGGAGTGTATCTGATGGGCTGAGTCATAAATAAGAGTCTTTCTTCAATATAGACTGGAAATATTCCATAATTTGGCTAATTTGTTGCGAAAAATCAGCCAAAGTTGTGCATAGCTCTCTGTACAATGTTAAAGCATTTAGTAATAAGCAAAAGCAAATAGTATATACATGCAGATAGTAGTATCATTAACCAAATATCGTTCATTGGTACTCTGATAAAGCCTCATAATCCTGACATCAATCAATTTTTGAAACTTCTAGTTAACTCATGAGAAGTGCCAGCTAGTCATCACAGATGATATTACTAGAACTCCATTCATCCCATGCAAGGTCTGGCCCCCTACATATCACCCTTAATTCAGGACAAATGCAAAAAATTCATGCCAAACAGGGCATAACAGTTGACATTACTAGAACTACATTCATCCCACCCAAGGTCTGGATCACTATATCTCACTCAGAGTTAAGGACAAATAGAAAATAGTCGTGCTAAATTTAACACCCCTCCCTGAAGTTTTTCAAAGACAGATTGTTCTGATGCCTATCATGGATCCTTGACAAAAAGTCTGCGGATCCCTGGAAAATTGTTGCTGTGCTTGTCAATATACATTTGGAATTGGGATGAAGGTTTAATTATTATGGATGTGTGTATTCTTGTGTAGGAAAAATTGGAACATTCTTGCTGTTCGGTTTAGTTTTGTTTGGGTTAGTAGAATACAGAAGTATTTGGTGGGATACAAAAGCTGAACTAAACAAGTCAAATCTGTTCAGGACAAAAAATTTACCACAGAAATACATAATAATTCTGAATAATTAAGATTATGCATATCTGGGGAAAATTTTTGCAAAACTGAACCTACCCACTGCTGGTTTGGAAATGGCTTTATATATCCATGAGGATAGGCAAAATCAGCTGTTATCAATAAACAGTTCTCTCACCTAAACACATTCCAATATCTGGAACAAGATCACCTCAGCCCAAGTGAGTCAAAAATCGGCCAAATTATTTACTCTGAAATCTCTATCACGTTGATGTGTCAATATCAAATAGGCTTTGCCTCATTCCAATGTTGGATGGAAAATCGTATTAAATTTGGAACCAGTTGTGATTATTGCTAGTTTCTTATCATTCCCAAATTCAACAAAAATACCTCCATTATAGTCTGGTTTTTTCTTTACATTATCATGATCCTGAACGTTTTTCTGCAAAGTTGCTGCTTCGAGTTTGAGAATCTTTACTTTTAGATGGGAATTAACAAATCTTTTGAAGAATTTTCGAGCTTTAATTGAGAAATCAAGTTTTCTGATAAAATTAACCTAGCTTTTAAATTGGCCCATTCTTCTGATGTTATCTTCAATTCAGATGACATTTTTTGACCTCTCCATCCTTCTCCAAAGTCTTGTGCATAGATTTTGTTTGTTAGGCAGATGATTTGGACGAGGAATGGGTAATATTGATGCCTTAAAAATTAAAAAGAACTGAGAGAGTTCATAAAATCTTACATTTCTTAGAGCATGACAAAAATTCATCTCCAGATTTCAATATTGTGATGATGGGCATGTCACTGCTGTAGAGTTTTCAGAAGCAGAAAAATTTTTATCATACCAGAATCTATCTCAGCTTGACTTAAAGCTTTCAAATGCAAAACTTTTCTATATAGGAATAGGAATCATCTCAAGTTCTATAAATGCCAAATTCAGTTCCTCGAATAGTCAGGCATTTGTGAATAAATTATGTTCTGAATAAAACCTAATCACACGAAATTATAAACTTCACCATTATTTTCATCCATAATCTCAACTTCTACACATTTTTCAAAACTGGAAATTTTTTTGAATAGGAAATGATCTGAACTTAACTTATTGATGTGAACATCAGTTTCTCAAACAGTCTGGGGTGAGAAGAAAATTAAAAATTTCATAAAAATTTATTTTTCGAAGACACACATTTTTTCATCATTTCGGTCTGAAAATCGTCAATTTTAAACATTTTTTTTTGGATCAGAGTTGGTCTTAATTCAACTTGTAGATGCATAATTCGGCTCCTCAATCAGTTGATGATTTGAAAAAATTTGAAACCTCCAAAAAATCATTTTTTTTAATCCACACAATTTTTCATCAATCAACTTGTAGATGCTGAATCCAGCTCTTTATAAAGTTTGAGATGTGAAAAATAAATTTTGAATAAATGAATTCTAGGCAATTTCGAAAAAAAATGTTCCTAAATTCACAATTTTTTGGGCTCTGGCTAATAGTCTGCAATTTCGAATTTAGATGCAATCCTGACCTGATTCATGAATTAATGGTCAGAAATTAAAATGCACAAAAAGGGTAGAAAATGTGAAGACCAGCATGTGCCTATGTTGCTCTTAAAAGTTAGAGTTGTATAAGGTATGAATGGAGGGAAATTTAAAAAATTGAACCAGAACTGTGAATTATCTGGCCTGGATATAAACAAATTATGGCAGAAAAATTGAAGGGACAATTAAAACAGGGGAAGAACACACACAAAATAAAGACAACTATGTGGCAAGGCAATAAATATCATGCAGAGTCTGACTATAGGCGGAGCTTTAGAAACACACCTACAGAGAAGTCTGCCCTAATATCTTTTCAAATAGCATATGCCTCCATGCAACTGTAGATGAAAAGTATGGGTAGAACACAATCCAAATATTTTTCAGCCCTGTAGAGCCCTTTTTTGGGCAATAAATTTAATGCATTCCATAATTAGTTTGACTAAACAACAGTTGGCAGAAATTTTTCCACCTGGGCCTGGCAGACCACCAGTGTCACCCAAGGCTAAGCAGATGCTAAGCCTAAGCTTCGAAAAAAAGCATACCACAACATTACATTGCATCAGTCATAGATACTGATATTAAAAAACCAAAAAGATTTTCCAGTAGGATATTAAGATGACTGCTTACTTACATGGTTGCAGCATCAAAATCGAGCTGTTAAAGCAACCAGGTTGCAGCAAAATATCATACAATATATATCTTTAGAGTTTAAGTACAATTTGAAGAAATCTTTCAAGGTATTAATATAATAGCTCGATTTCCAGAGAAATATCAATACAATCAATTTTCAAATCATGAATGGTAGAAGTATATCCTTAGTTATTTTAAAACTAACTACAGTCGAACTCGGATAATGGATACCCCCAAGGGAACAACAGAAAGCCTATTCATTAACTGAGTGTATTCAATAACCAAATTTGGTTAAAAAGCCACTTATAAGTATTTGAAACATCAAATTTTAATTATATTATTCAATTAAACAAGAAGATAAACTTCATAACTACCAAAAAAAAAAAATCACTTATGAAAAAAATCAGTTATTTGCATTTGTTTCATTTTTTCACAATGAACTACATCACAAAAATCATCTAACTTATTGATACAAGTTAATATCGTATCACAACAATTATCCTGTGCCAAAACGAATTTACGTAAATTTGAAATATTTGATTTTATTTCAGAAAATGAAGCAATTTTATTTTCTTCGCCTAGATCATCCACATCACTATCAGAATCAAAAATTTCGACTTTGATCGGTTTAATAACATCATCAATAGACGAATCATCAGGGATATCGCTTGTTATAATTTCATTATCAAATTCTAAGTAATCTTGAATACTAAAATCGCTGTTAATTTGCATCAAATATCGAAGACGATTGAAAACACATTAAACATTCAATGAGATTCAATAATACGCTAAACACACACAGTCTTAAAAAGAAATCTGCATACAGCTGTATTCATTATTCAAACAGCGGTATTCATTAACCGAGTATTCATTATCAGAGTAATAATACATATAAATGAGTACTAGGGTACCAGCCTAGGGGTATTCATTAACCACTAACCGAGTGTTCGTTAAGCGAGTACCAACTATATCTTATACTGTTACATTTGGCAGGGACCACCATGCTATGTATTCAATATCCGGGAAAATTCATTATCCAGGGTATCCATTAACGAAGTTCGACTGTATAGGTATCTTCTATTTATTATCATAACACCTTAAATTTGACACTCCTTGAGAAATATATTGTATCTGTATTTTACTGAATAAACAAATCTGCACATCCATACTTTAAATAATGTAACTTTATAATTGTATTAATATTTTATTAAAAATCCTACTAAGGTATCAATACCTTACCTGATGTCTAAACTTAACTGATTTAGGAAAATTTGGGGAACATGGTGGCCAAGTGAAAATTTCCAAAACGGCTGTTTTTGGGGGTTTTATGGTGTTGCGCATCCAATGGAAGTGGAATTGGGTCTCGGAAAGGGACGGGAAGGAAAAAAAAATTTGAATAAATTTTATGCAAATTTTTTTTCAAAAATAAAGGGCATGTGTGCGGGACAAATTCGGATACTCAATTCCACGTGCGAAGATGCAAACACTATGAAACCGCCAAAAACAAGCACTTTGGAAATTCTCACTTGGGCACCAGGTGTGCGACAGTCGCAGTGTGTACAGTAAGCACGCATCTAGCCCCGAAACTCACTATCCTACTGCCATCTCACAAAAAAATGACCAAAATTGAGCAGGTGTAACTGAAATGTATTTAAAGTAAGACTCACTTTATGCGATGATGTCACCAAATTCATCGACGTCGGAGTCTTGTTCATCTCGCGTGGAGCTGAATTCACTCTCGTTAGCAGGGCCATCTTCCTCATCTTCGGACGTGGTAATGCGAGCATCATAAAGTTGGCCGGCTAGGCGAAAAAATTCCAACGTCGGGTCCACGTTCATTTCGCGGCACTTTTTTTGAAACATATATCGGGCGAGGTTGCCGGCAATGTGACCTTTTATTCGACCTCCCGATGGCATGGAACTTTTTGCGGCACGCCAGGATGATTCAATGGCATTTGTATGAACGCCGGTTTCTGGGTCTTTGAAGTTGAGGCTATGGTTGATGGACAGATGGTGAAAGCCCTCATCCTAAAAAGTGGGAATATGTAAAACTCAGAAGTATCATAGTCCAATGAAGCTAAACAGTACCTCCAAGCAGTTGTACGCCTTCCATAAGTCGCTATGAATCGTGGTGCCGGGCTTTATCCACTCCTGGATTATTGGTAAGAGGGTGGACGTGGACCGATCTTCAACGGGCACCATGAAAACACGACCAGTGCCTCGTTCATATCTGCCAAAGACCCAAACACCGTCGACGTGATGTCCTGCAAACACAATATGCACAGATTTCCACAAAAGTATACGATTGAAGCAAAACAGCCTTACCTCTGTGATATTTGCGTTTTCCAAACTTTGATTCGTCAATTTCGACAACCATTCCTGGGCCGCCCAACTTTTCAAGATGCAATATGAAGGCATCGAGTACAACTTCGCGGCAAAATGACGCCCAATCAACAAGGGTGTGGGAGTCACTGATTCGGCATTCCTTGCCCGCAAGTCGTAAAGTTGAACCTTCAGCCCAAAAATGGGCAAAACCCAATATTTGATGGAGCGGCAATTTTGATTTGGCGAAAAATGTCCCTGTCCTGAAAAGGCAAAAATATAGCAGTTTACAATAAGGCAAAAATATAGCAGTTTACAATTTGGGACTGGCAGGGATTGGGTGTATGAGGGATGCCTCCCATGGCCGCCAATAATAACGTGTAGCAACAAGCATGCCAAAGTGAAGTGGCACACCACTGACGGGCCTCTTACTAAGTCACATGCCTGACTCCGGTGATAAATACTCTTGTGTTGCAATAGGCACATGCCACAGTGAAGTGGCAACATCCCATTATGGGCCTCAAGCCACATGCCTCAGCCTAAGTGTCATATAAAAATTCGTGGCCTCTTGACACTGCTGTGACTGCCTCCATGTGGGGCGAGCCCCCTGACCCTGGTGACCTCCCCAACATGGAGCGAGCATCCTGACCTCCCCTGACCTCGACGTGACCTCCCCAACATGGGGCGAGCATCCTGACCTTCCCTGACCCTGACGTGACCTCCCCAACATGGGGCGAGCATCCTGACCTCCCCCGACCCTGACATGCCCTCCATAACATCCCCCACCTGGGGCGACCGCTCACCATGACATTACCCTGGCCACATGTGGCGGCCATCCCGACATCTACTGACCAAGGTCTGACATCTGCCCCAACCAGTGACTCTGCCCTGACCCAGGCCGTGTCACTGTCCGCAGAAATGTATATTACTCACGGAAATTCCACCGTTTTTCTGCATTTCTTCGCCTTTTGCTTCGCCCGGGAACTCCTCTTGTCGCATGTCCACCATAAGCTGTCAATCCTGAAATATAAATAATTGTTACTTTACATATCTGAGCAAGTGAGCAGAAAATAACCGGTTGTTGTCCACTCCCAACATCATCGTCTTTCCACATTTTGGGCAGGGCAGTGTCCCTTGTGCAGGCACTAATCCCCATGCCGCCAGCTGGCCAGCCATGTCCAACGGGGTCATTCCACCATCAGTGACGTAAATAATGTCACGGTTTGTGACCTGCATAATATTTAGGCAAATAATGAACTAGTATTATTTTCAAAAATCAAATCAACTTGTCAACTTACATCCGGGTTCAATAAATCCACATCCATTACAGACCAATAAATAACAATCGTCCAAAATAAACTCGTCCAAAATAAAACCGTCCAAAATAAAATCATCCAAAATAAAATCGTCCAAAAATAAGCGCCAATAGATGTCTAAAAAATAATTATGCAAATTATTAGTAGTTGAACAGCTGGTCTTAATAACTCAATCTGAACAAATAAACATGCAAATTAGCCAAATAAGCAAGCCATGCTAACAAACGGCCAATATACAAATGAGGTCAAGGGTCAAACAAGGCATTGCACACACGATTTCATGCTCACATTCTGCATAAACCATAGCATGACACAAAATCACAACCGGAAGCAACCTTCCACAAAAAACCGAAAATGCATCAATAAAATTCTCAACTTTCGCAAAGGTGCCCCCTATTTTCGTGCGACATGCAAATTTATCAGCTATTCTCAGTGGCAGTCACTCGAAATCTAACTGCAGGTACATGTATGTGCATCCAAGTCTCCGGGGAACGACCGGGTTACTGTACCTCGCTCAATTTTTCTCCAAAATTCATGCGTTTTTTTATGTTTAACCATGCTCTCCAAGCGTGCTCATAACTTTTGAACCGTTAGCTCCCCAGCCATGAATAAAAGTTTCCCATGCTCCAAACCGCCTAATCTTTTCAACTGAGTTCCAGTGTGGGTAAACTGGGGATCATGGTGGCCGCCTTCGGCGGCCACCATGATCCCCAGTTTACCCCTGATTTAAATTATTTTGGGGTTCGTTCACTTATTATCCTGATACATTAGATCATGTAAGGTATTAATATTTTATGGAATTACCAGGTAATGTGTCAATACCTTAAATTAAAGGTGACTTATTCTTTGGGATTGCATATTTTTGATATTACACCTAAAGTTGAGTTAATGTGTCAATACTTTGACCTCTTCAAATTGAGTACTACAGTTTGAAAATATACATTGATATATTACTAAAAAGCATGTTATAGAATCAAATCAAGAAACACCCCAAATTAATACTTTGAAAAATTGCAGTATTGATATTTCACTAAAAATCGAGTTTGTAAGATAAGTGATAAGATTTATTGTAAATTAGTAATGTATAAAATATAGGTCTTATGTACATAATTTCATTTTTTTAAGTGGTTTCAAGTATGTCTGCTTTTTCGTCTCGTTGATGATCCTGAACATTTTTCTCAAGTATTGGATAAGTTCTTCAATTTGAACATTCCTGCACCAAAATCCATTATTGATCCAATTAGCAATCATTACATAATGATATCACACATGGCACCTGGTTTTATAAACCACTCGAGTCATGTGAACATGCACATTCTCAAAAAATACAGTACACCCAAAGTCTTAAGAACATCTGCCCCTGTTATAGAATGCAACCCCCCCCCCCCCCCACAGACCCAGACACAAGTCTCAATGGGAATAGTAGGTTAGTTTTATTGGGGTTCCCAGAATTGTCTTTGACTTGTTTGAAATTCAGGAGTTGTCATTGCCCTTTGTTTATTATTTTGATGTAGTGTTGGGTTCCATTATTAGGTTTTGTTGGAGGTTTGGATTGGGTTTGACAAGTTCAAGTATATAAGAATCCTTAGCAGACAAACACCAAAATTAAGGGTTACATATTTTGGTGACCATACCCTATCATAATTACTGGAACTCCCTGCCCCCATTAAGGTGTTTCCTTTCCAGTATCATAGCAACTAAAGTCGAAAAATCCAAACCATTTCTGCCACACCTTAGAGCAATAAGTCATCTAAAAGCATCAAGGACTGGAAAAAGTTCTTAATGAAACATTGATTGATAGATTCATTCAAATTGAACACAAGACAAAAAGTATAACTTATAAGCAACCACTAAAGCACAAATTGAAAATGACCCACTATACCTAAGATCACTTAGGAGAAATTGTTAGAGAGCAAATTAACCAACTCTTTACTGAACAGTTTCCATAGCTATGCACACAATTGAACTAAAATACAGTGAACCCCACCTTGTTCAACAATTTAAGAACAGCCAATATAGCAAACACTTTTTTGCAAAACTACAGTATCACTTTGGCGAATGGAGAAAATGATTAGGGCAGTTTATGGTACTACAAGGTATGAAAGATACCAATGGGCAACTAAAATTAGCATTGAAATTTGTTTGGGTGGTGTGGCTTTATCAAAAGCTTTAACCAATTTTATGTTTTACATGGAACATTTAGCAACCCTTGCTTATCCCAATTTCAATTCTGACCCACGTGAAAAAATTACCAAACCACTTTTTTGTGGAAGGCATGCAAAATGAGATTAGGGATGCACTAAAGTACAAATGTTTTACAAATGTGAACGTAATGTGTGATGAGGCAGCTTATGTCCAACAGGAAATTTTCAGAAATGGATTAAAATCTAACCACATGCCCTTCATGTCCCCTGAACCAGAACTCATTTTTTCATTGGGCAACCACACTTAACAGCAAAGAATCTTACATTACGAGAAACATAGAAACTAAGCTACAGTAACTAACCTGTTTTTCCTTGACGTCATTGTCCGACTTTCGTTCTTCTTCGCATTCGTCATTGCCGCCTTCGCTTCTTGAAAAGCAACGCCACCTAAATGAATAAAAAAAGATTAGAAACATAAAATTAGATAAAATTTAAGATAGTAACTCACCGAAAGGTCAGCTCGAACGCTGATTTGCATCATTCAATGGAATCCTATGAAGAAAAAGACGAAAAAATAAGAAAATGAATTAGAAACATTTTTGTTTTTTTTTGTAAGTTTTTATGTCACAAATTTACTATATATATAATGCATGTAAAACTTACTTTTCGGTGTGTATATTATCTTCGTCATTTTCGTCATTCAGATCCTCACGCTTGTTCATCTTCGTGTTCATCACCTGTAAATAGAAACCCGCCGATTTGTTGCATATATTTTTGAGTGGTTACCGCGTTTACCAGAGTCACCCGAATAAACAAGAAACTCACCCATTGGACACATCGTAGGACTTAAGATTAGTCCGAGACTTTACCTTTTGAGCTGAGAAACTTACCGACTTCTCCGTTTGCGGCTTGCTTGCTGACATCGTCCGTTTTCGTTGCCGTCATTCTTTGCCGCCAACACCTGAAACATAAACACGAACAAAGCACGAAACGTTAATAAGTAGTGTAACCTAGCATTTACAGTAACCCAGTGGAACTTTAAAGTGTGTACCTACCCATCCAGTTCAGTTTTTACCACTGAGGTCCCACAACATAAGTCAGAACAAAGTCAAGGAGTTGCAATTGCTAATAATGCACAATGCTCAAACTTAACCCCAGTATGATATAAGTAATTTCAGACAAATCACATGTTTCCAATGTGGGCAAGTCAGCCATTAGCCCAAAATTATATTTACCAGGTGCTCGAAAACCATGTGAAATTTGCTTTTGGAATAATCACATCACTGGAAATTGTAAAAGCAGATGCATTCATTGTTATCAAACAGATCACCAATCTGAACAATGCATATCCAAAAGCTACTCTAATGTAGAATGTTTTCTTTGTCAGCAGAAAGATCACACAAGTAGATATACCCCTAACCATATGACACATGATGTCCAAAATTGCATTGACCATGACCAAAAAATCTCTTTGATTATCTATAAATAGAAATGGAGAAGGGCACCCAGGAAATCCTGCAAGGAAAAACATGTTATCCAGATTTCAGGCCTGGCTAACATTATTTCTATATCAATCATTCTTCTCCATAAAGGCGTGGCCACTGAGTTATCCAGAAATTTCTGTTAGGCCACGCCTACATCCAAGGAAGATTTTTTAAGGTTCAGGTCAATATGTTCCTATATCAAGGATTTGTAGTTTATTTTTGTAGCCTACATTGGTTTCTGCATCTTCTCTACTACATGACTCACCAACAAACTTTTTCTTAATTCACCTTTCATATCCCTTTCTGGGACAGTAACTCTTGTTACATGGGAATAAGTTTATATTGTTTGACCTAGTGAAAGATTTGTGTTCTGATAAATCAAACCAATAACTTTGTCTTGATTCATCTTTCATTGCATAGAAAAATGTGTGCTCACATGGGTGATAGAATTTTTTTGTTCCTCTATGTGTATCAGTGAAAAAGCAATGAAAAATGTTTGATATTATATTAGAATTTAACTCTATAATAGTATAAAGGCATCTTGTACAATTAGTTTTTGATCAATTCTTTCCAAACTGTAGACACTACATTTTTGATGGAACAATTCTTTTGAAACTGACAATGATGCCAAATTTTGTGGTTCAATTTGTTCTGTCTTCTATGGTCTAATAAAAATTGTATTCTTTTTTTCCAAATTCTTTTTACAGATTTTCTTCTGCTCCCTACACGTTTACACCCTTTCTCCCCAGCATGACAAAATGATGTCTTGATATCCTGACCGATTTTGTGAAACTTTTAGCAAAAGGTGATGCTAGGATAGATGTTGGAAAGTGTTTGGGTAAGCTACTTTGTTGCAGTCTTCTATACGAATAGATGTGCTTTCTACTGCACTGATGCAAATCAGTTGCTACTCATTGCTTAAAGAAGTTCTCTAGAACAAGACGTGATTTCTACGATCAAGTGATCTTATGCTTTATTGAGTTAATTTCTGATGCAATGTCATGCTACTTTGTCTGTATGTGAATTTAAAACTCAAATGACTTATGCCATCTTTTTAGGAGATTTTTTGCTTCCAAATCGGTCCGTTGCACAACATGTCTTTCAATATTGTCATGACCAGACAAGAGTTCGACTTGATGCATCAGACTCACTAGATTTCAAGCTAGCTTTGGGTAAGAATAGTAGGCTTAGTTTGTGTTATTCTTCATCATATGCTTAATGTGTCCTTTACTGAAACTAGTGAAATTCTTGACATTTTTTCTCAGGACTCTCATGGAGTGACTATCGCAAGATCAAATGCTTCATGTCCAAATATGACAACAATTTTCTGGCTCCAACCAACAAGGCCATTAAGGAAACATGCAATCGAGAAGTCAAACCAGAATTGATTTTCTCCTTCTTGAACCTGACTAAAAAAGATGAAAAATCAGAAAAGCCTCTTTTGGTTGTCTCTAATTGTCAGATTTTTTTGAGGAATGGCAGTTAGAGACCTGTAAGAGTAGTGAATTGACCCATGAAGACCCAAGATTCAACAACCAAATTTGGATTTCTATTAGCAGCAACAATGGAGGGAAAACGACCAAGCTGACCCTCAGTTTTATGAAGGTGGTCAAGCTGAACAGTGTTCACAATGTGCAAATTATTTGATTTTACGAAGGTGCAGATAATTAATGTGCAGCTTTTTCATTTTTACGTGCTACTTTTTCATGATTGGCTGACCAAGTTCAACATGTTCAAAACTCATTGACCCTGCCTTACCCACTGAAGAGTGGATTAATGGAGCAAAGAAAGATCAAATTGTTCCTCATCAGTGATACAATGTTCCTATCAAATTTCAATGGACATCAATAGCCATCATCATCCTTTCCATGCCCTTTCTGCATGGTTAAACTTGGTGATTTGAAGAAGACTGGAGCATGCGAGCTAAGTGCCCAGAATAACACTTATTAAATCATGAATATATTCCCAAAAAAAACTGGAAAATTCCCAAATTTTGTACCCACTTTTCTCAATCCACATTGTGCCACCTGTTTTGCATATTCCACTTGGATTAGTTAATGATATATTCAAACAGATCTGGATTATATGCAAGAAAATCGATTTGGCTGCCAAATTTACCATCTGATTTACCACCACAATCCAAGATCTGTCAAGTAAGCTCAAATATTCCTCACTCAATGTATTTATTGTACATAAACATCTTGCAAGAGAAAAATACTTTTGTTTCTCTGTTTTCCCATTATATTGTTTACTTCAGGAAGGTTGTTCCAAATTTGAAGCATGAATGAGGTTTTATTGTTTGATGAACCGGTTTTCTATTTATTCTCAAATAAATGATGAATATTTTCCAGCTGTGATTCTGGACCATATTGACTGCCTATCCCGTGAAATAACCTACTTAGAAGAGGACATTGACGTTTATGAGGGGCTTTCAGACATAATCACTACCTGCATCAAGATACAGGTCAAACCTTTAGAAGCATCCAGGCATTGTAGCTCAGTTTTTTGTTTCTCTAGTTCACCTATCTTCAAGCAATATTGCAACAACTGGCTTTACTGCAGCGATTGCCCGAGTATAACTCATACCATTTACACCCTAGTTTTGTCAAAACATCAGATGTCAACAATCAATCGAAATGTTGCATGAACTCCACTACACAAAACCAGTGTGTAATATTGCCAAAAAGAAGAAATTGAATGTTGGGCCTGGAAAAAGTGTTGGACAAATTTGCGACAGTAAAGATAAGTCTACCATATTGGTCATTTAGAAAAAACATGTTTAATATCCAATGTTATTTTTTAAGAATCAAATGATTTGGACAAAGATACTGCAGCAACAAGTTTGTTGTGTAGAAGTTGTGTTCAAAAAGCAGTCAACAATTTGGTGGAGGCAGAATCAGATTTATTTGAGCCAGAAAACGGTCCTCTTTTTAATAACTTTTATGCCCAATATCATCATTCAATAAATGTTTGTGATTTGTATTTCTGGATGAAAATGAACCGTTGGAAACAGCATCCGATCAAAATATTGGTGTTCCTGGTGATCAATCCAACAATATCAAACTGCCTGGGTAGGACGTGATCAAATTGGTAGACGATTTGAATGACATCAAAATAGGGGATTGGTTGGGGTCAGATACGACTGAACATGGTGGATCAGTGTCGCTGACTTGATTTCATTGGAGAATGACGACCTCTTCATCAAGTTTTTGCATCTGACTAGTCAAATAATGTTTCCCAATAAAGAGGATGTATGCTGGATTACAAAGATCGATATGGTTTGCACTTTAGTTGATCCACCAACTCCAAAAGGTAGTGGTTATTATGAAATTTGTTCCTAAACTGTGAATGAAATTCCAGCCTGGTTTGTTAATATGAAGTAATGTGCTTTATTTGCTTGATCTTTCTCATATTTGCATTGTTCATGTCATACATTCCGTAAAATTTATCATGATGCCATGATTTTCTCTTGTTCGCGTAAAGTTTCTTGTTGGTTGTAATTTTTTTAAAAATACTAAATATATAATACTAAAAAAAATACATTTAGCCCTAATATGAGTGTTATTTGCACATAGATACACTTATTCATAGTTTTTTAATGTAGTGGTGTTAGTAGCCCCAAGGTGGGGTAACTTGCACTTCTGATGAAATTTAAAAAAAAAAACTCGATCTACATGAAAGTCAAACTTTGCGGTATTGTAGAGTGACCATTCCTTCATGTTTTGGCCAAATATGACTTTTTTCTGACAATTCTGTGAAAAAGGGGATGTTAAGAACTAAACTTTTTTCGCAAAAAGTGGTGCAAGTAACCCTGGCTGACCGTACTTATGAAATATTATTATTATACCTGTAATTGGGGGGGAACCCCCACCCCTAACTTGGTCGACCTTATACCCATCCACCCCTCAGACTAGAGAACAATTGGAAAAAAGTGGCTTTATTTGGCCCTTTTTGTGAAAATGTTGCAAAATTATTTCGACTTTTTTGGGCTTTTTTCGACCCCCCCCCCCCTCCAAGTTATGGAAATGTTGGAACCCCCAACCCATAATTTTGGGTTTAACTCTCCCAACTGGTCCGACCCCTTACAGGTATGGTCACAAGTCAAATTTTTATGCAATCTAGGTTTTCCTCACTTTGGTTTTTTGGTTGTCTATCATAATCTGAGCTGAAAATCAATTTTTTTTGTCTTTTCTCGACTTCTGACAAATTACTGACTGCAGAAACATGAATATATTCAGAAAAGCTCAAAAACGCAAAAATAAAGCATATGGTGGCTGGCTGCATTGTTAAGCGATAAAACTATATGATGGAAAAATTTTTGCCATTTGTGGCCAAATGGCTAAAGAGTCTCAGGGAAAAAAACAGTCAGTAACAGGTGCAAAATTTGGAATTTCAAATCAACTCTGACGGCAGAAAACGACACCACTGCATACGCCCATCCATTTAGGGATTGCACTGAATACCGTTACGAAAAAAAATTAAACCATGTTATAAAACTATATTTATCATAAAACCGAAAAAATTTTCTCCACACTGATATCAAATTTCGAAAAATGAAACATAAATCATAGGTCGTTCTACAGTGGACGATTTTGGAGATTTTTTGACTACAGTATATAATGGAAAAGATTCGGAAGCACCAGGAGTACCCCAGAATTATTGATTTTTGGAGAAGGCGGTCAGGTGACACCCAGTGGCAGGCTGAAAACACCGTGAATAATTTACATTAACAGATTTTTCATTAATTGATCTATGAATAGAATGATTATAGTTGGAAACAACTGCTGGTAAAATATCATTTTTGTGAACCCCTTCCACTATTGAACATTTAACGTCTTCATTCTGGGAAGTAAAAAAAATTATATCATTGGTTTTTAGTAATTTCTGGAAATTATTATTGACAAATTCTGTTCCTTTATTGCTGTGCTCTCTCCAAGGAACTTGACCTCTTTTTAAAATATTTTGAAAAGCATTGCATATATTCTTTGCATGTTTTGATTTTAATGATTCACCAATGCATATTTACTGAACACATCTATACACATAAACATATATTTATATCCATATACAGTTACCTGAAAACTTTTTGTTGATTCGTTTATGTAGGGTGTAACTATCTTGTTTCCAGAGCCAATCTTTAACATTTTTATGTTTGATTGTTTTATAGTGTTTTCTAGCCTCAACATATAATTTTTCAATAGTAGAAAAAGCTATGGGATTTCAGTGTAAATTTTTGTACCATTTGGAAAGTAAGGTATTCATCATTCTAGTACAAACCAGTATACCTTCTTCTGAGTGATCTAACATTTCTTCCTATTTTCTTTTCTGTCAAGGCTCCTTCACTCAAGAATGAATCCTCTTTGATATCTTCTTCACCACTTGAAAATAAGTCAATACCTTTCACAAGTGATCTATTCAACCTTGAAACTACTGCCTGCCTGATCATCTGATTCTTCCCGAGGTGAATGGTAGGCGAATTTCTGAGGTATAGTGAATAACATTTTACATAAAGGATTTCCTATATCCTCTAAGGGTACATTATGTTTTTTCAAAGCCTTAGCAAATTCAGCTACTGCAAATGGTTGTGTAATTTTTGAACATTTACGTTACAAATCATGTAATAAATCAATAAAATGTGATCCCTTAATTAATTTCCCATCAATTAATACTTCATATTGCTTATTGACATTTATATCAAGGTTACATCACACATGTTCCAGTAATAATGGTGCTGAAATGTTTAAATTGTTTAGGAATACTATTGCATAACTTTTCATCATTCAACCATTCTTTTTCTTTTTATTTCAAATTAGCACCATCATTTTCATTTTCATCATTACATCAATAACTTTCTGTTTCAAAATTGTGGTAGTAGGTTGAGCATCTTCATGTTCAAAAGTTAAATATTGTGAAAATAGTTGTGAGTACATTTTGTATTGTTTTCCAGGTGTTACTGCATTGTCCTTCAAAATGCGCTCCAATTCCTTATGATACATGTCAACTTGTTTAGCTATACCTGTATTTTCATTTGCAGTCAAAGAAGAAGAAGCATGAGAGTTATTCAGCTTATTGAGAACCTCATGAGGAATAAGAGCAAATTTACTAGCAAATTTAATTCTATAATAATTTCTCTGTAACAAAAGTACCTGGTGTAGATAATAAAGCTGGTAATACTAGAGGTAAAAATGCTCCACCACTTTGAACATTTCTTCTACATTTATTACCTAAGTTTTTTTCATGTCTTGTGGATAAAGCTTTGAGCAATAACTTATGTTTGGCAAATTTTTTTTTTAAACTTTGAATTAATAGAAATATTACCGTTCAATATGTTTAAACAAATTTGGCATATACAACAAATCAAATTGGGGGAAGAATGTTGAAGAAAAACAGGTCTTTGAATCCAATTTGAATTTTTCAACACATTGAGGTCTTGAATATATTTCTTTAATGTAGAAGCCATACAATACAGATCCTACAGTGCAGAAAAATATCACAATAATGAACAAACGTTAAATTTACATTGAAACTGTTAATGTATCACATTAAAATAGTAAAAAAGATTCCTTTTGTATAATAATGTTCAACTCTTTGTGTCTAGAAAAAGTACACAAATTATTCATATTCATAAAAAACAATTTAAGAGTTGTATGTAGTTTTGAAAAAAGATCTACAAAAATAAAGCAAGGTTTGATCATATCCAATTCCATTAGTATAATTTAGCAAAACACCAAAACTGTGTAACTTTTTTATGTCCCATAGATAAACCAACTTGGCAACATAAATGATTGCAGTCTTGGCTTTGGGTGAGAAACGAGTCCAGAACAAATCAGCCATCTCTCATTTCTGTTTGTTGCTTAGTATTATACCTCAAATAAAAATAATATCATAACTTGATAGGTAGACAGGTGGAATAGATATAAAATTTTTACTTTTTACATTATTTTTGACCAATCTGACAAAAACTTCAATTGCGGTGAACATTGTAATTGACAAAAAACAAACAAAAAATTATAGAAAAAAGACCAACCTCTTCAAAAATTTCGATCAAACTGATGAAATGTTAAATTTTTTTTCTGACCACTTAATAAATCTACAGCATGAACATATCCTAACCTAGTACCTTTGATGTGCAAGTTTTGAAATTTACTGATACAGCTACAGTAAGAAAATACAGTAGGATTGAAAATATATATTTTGAAACATGCTTGTAATTGCTAAATTGATCATCATTCTGTGGACATTGTAAAATTTTTTCTACAAAACATAGTAGGGGTGCTATATGTAATTTATAATTTTCCCATAAATATTCTGGATCTGCACCATTTTTCCTATCTGGTATCGTAAAATCCATAACATTTACAGTTTCTTCATTTTCAAAAATTGAAAAGGATAATGTACCTATACAATGAAGCAGATATAAAGAGAATTACAGTAAGACTATTAAACAAGTGTATTTACTGTATAACATATCAATAAATAATAATATCCAACTAACTTGTAAAAAGTTATTTGTAAAAATGATCAATTATTAAGCTGTATATAAAATCATGTGATCATTGTCGGGAAATATGTTAGATCTAGGTCAATACTTTTCATGACATGTCTGTGTAAGAACTATTAAGAAATAACCATATAGTATACTGGTAGCATCCTCATACACCTCTATGAAATATTTTGAAGTAGTTGGGAAAATTTGTCGAGCCAGTGTGTGAACTTGCAACTTGTTGCTAGGCTTTTTTATAAATATTAAATATTGAGCATTTATACTACTCATACGCATTCCATCAAAAAATGCATTCTGAACTATATGTATAATTGATAGGTTCCAGTGATGGGATCCTTTAATAAAAAGTTGAGTTAATCGTTGATCATTCTTCATCTCTTGCATCATATAATCCATAATTAATAATTTAGGTGTGGCTTTACTTTTTTGTAGTTCTTTCAAGTCAGGTGAAGCTTGAATAAATTCTACATAAGGACATTTTTGAACTAACTCATTGTGAGCTTCTTGCCATTTTGAATAACACCAATAAATTTTCACAGGAGGAGGGTTTATCATTTCTTTCGCAAAAATCTATTTTTCAACAAATAGAGTTTTTCCTGATTTATTGGAGCAGAAACTATGCAATTAAATGGATGCTTCCACATATAAAACTCTTCAACATCTGACATCTCTCTATCTTTCACAACAACAAAAACTGGCCACTTTTTACTTGAACAATTCTTAAAATGATTTTATTTTAAATGAATTGGTATCTATAATTATCAGAAATCACAATAGAATAAAACAGAGTACAAACGTAAAGCATAAACTAGATGATTGTATAAAATAGAATAGTATTACTGCAAGCAAACATACAAAAATATAAGAATGTAAGCAAAACTTTACAACTTACGGTTAATGAACTCCCTTAGTGTTTGGACAACAAGATCATCATCAAAATCATAATGATAGCCTTCATCAATAAAATAAGCTACAGTATCCTTAACAATCTTATGACCAGTACTTATAAGTGGAATACATGGAAATGTATCAATCATCTGTTTAAAGGCACAAAGACAGTAATAACCTTGAATGTCACCTATAACATACTGAAAACAGTCATGGTGTAACTAATGAGGACCCGGACAGTGATGATCCTCAATAATTCCCACCTCTTCTGCACAATAAGAATCAAAAATACACCCCATGAAGATGTTTTGTATAGCTAGCTCAGCACATCATGGCATTCCCACTGTGCGTTTTATTCAGCCATTAATGTATTTGACATCACACAACACAAAACATATAATCAACTTTCATTAGAATTTTCTCTGAATCGACACATTAAATATAGATAAAATTATAGTTTCTGATAGCTCTTGAGTAGATTTACAATCATATCCTAAAAATTTTTAATGAAATTCTGTAGGAAAAGAGTAATTTTTAATAGGGAATGTCCAGAATGTAATAAATTTGCCCAGCACTGAGGAGACAGAGGTGTTTATTGTAGCAATTGTGGACTAAGCAGTATGACATTTAGCTCAAGGAGCATCATGTTATGCTCAAGCTAGTTAATGCTTCCATCAAATAATTTCCACTCTAGATTGTTTTAATTTCCATTTGAATCAGAATTTAATGTAAATTTGATTATCCTTCATTATTGGTCAGAATTTTCCTAAGTAGAGCAGCTAGAAGTTTGCGGTTTTGAAACACTTATTGGTTGATTAAATTATTCAATATCGAAAAATCAATCAATTTGTGTTTTGTTCTCCGAGCGTTAGTATTACAAAATGAAAAACCAGTTGTGCCACTTTAAAATTTGCCTTAAAATTGCCTCTCGTACTAATCTCAGTAATTTGGTTCATTTATTTTTCGCCTGTGTTTTTGTTCTATTCGAATCTGCACAAAGATATTTTGTACCTCCTTTTCGGTGAATTTGTAAATGATAATCCAATTTTTGTATTTTCGTAAATTTTCACCATTCTTTTCCTTCCAAAGCAGTCACCAACTAGCATCGTGTAGTGTGTAGGCAGCGTTCGCGCAACCATTTTTATATTTCTCTTTATCCTTTTTTCTAAAACATATTTTCACTTCAAATTCTTTTTTTTTTGTGGCACAAACCGTGTTATTGGTTTAAGTTTACCTTTTAATAAGGCAGATTCACTTTAACAACAAATATCATAAATATTTTTGGTTCAAAATCTAGACAGTCAAAGGGCCAGAGGATTTGGTTTTCAGGCATCCTTTCTCCCTGGGGGCAGATAATACCAAAGGCATTGGGGGGGCCAGTGTCCGGCCAAGGGGCCAGAGGAGCAACGGCGGCCGAAATCGCGAAAGTCTTGCGGGCTCTCCAGGTTCAACAACCCCCCCTCCGGAGAGGACGGAGACCAACGCCAAAATCGGTGATGGAGGAGCCGCCGATAATAAACACATCGACGGCAGTGGGGAGCTGGGGAGCAGCCCACAACCTAACTCGCGCACGGCGGGGGTCGCCGCCGGTCAAACGATTTTATTTTTATTTCTTGGTCAAATTCGGCCCGAGTGCCGGGAATGCTATTCGTTCAAACATTCTATTCTTTTTATTTGGGAACGGGCCCACGGGGCATTTTTATTAGTAAACTTTTATCGTCGGTGGTAGCATCCGGCGCCATCGGCCCCATAGTTGTGAAGATACCGTTCAATACAGGCGTTTTATTTCGTATTTATTTTATTGCGTCAACGGCGCGCAGCGTCGCTTTTTGAACATTTGGAGGCGTCAGTCGTCGGCATCAGGAGTCTGGGGCCTTTGGGGGACCTCCTGACTTTTCCCTTCGCTGGTGGGAAAAGTCTTGCCTTTGGGGGGGAGGGATGTCAGAGGGTCAATTCCTCTGACCTTTGGTCCTCTAATTGCCTCACTTCCATTTTCTAAAGTTCCCTTGTTGTTAAAGTGATTTCATTTATTCTTAGGTAAACAAACCGGTAAAACGGTTTGTGTCACATACATTTTTGGTTCAAAAAATACATAAATGGTGGCGCGAATGTTTTGCATGCAACTGGCAAGTCGATGTTAGACGCGTTGCAGTTTGTTTTTTCATTATTATTTTAACACATTATTGTCGTCCGGTCGCGTTCATTATTGCGTCTTCGAAGAAGACTCGCGGCGACTGTGGAAGGATTGAGGACGTACTTCTCGTTCGTATTATTGTGTATTTCGATTCGCGCGTCGCGGACTCGCTTAGAGGACCCCGCGACCTGAGAAGATTTCTGACGTTCAATCTTGATCAAGGAGAGTAGTGAGTGGTTATTCAGCAGCTAGGTAAACGGTTTTTGTCTTGGGACAAACTTTCAGCTTAGGTCGTGGATTGAGACACCCGAAAGTCCCTGGGGCTCTGTGCACAGGGACGAAAGAAGGGTCAGCGACTTAGGGAGGAAATTAGCGTCATGTTCACTTTGGTACTTTGTATTCCGTTTATTCATTTGCTCACAGTTGTATTTGCACTTTTGTCATCTCCCAAAGTAAATATCTTGGTTCACTCAGTCTCCGTGACCTGCAGTAGGATTGTATCTAGAACCGGGTTAGCATCAGGGACTGTACCAGATTGGATCTCCCGAGAACCGCAGCTAGGTAGCCGAGGGCATAGGACCGCTTATACGACAAATTCAAACCAATCGAAATGGCGTTTCCAAATCTTACTGATTTTCACATGAAAGATTTGTTTCATGTTACGGCAACATCTAGAGAAGCAATTTTATGGGCTCAAAATCACGGGTTGATCAACAGAAACAAAGTTTGGGAAGGTGGAAATTGTGTTGGCAATAATCCTATGAGATTAGTTAACGATAAAGGAACTGATGGAATTATATGGCAATGTTCTGCTGGTAGAGCTTGTCGGAAAAAATGCTCCATCCGCAAAAATACCTTTTTTTCCGGCAGTCATTTGGAAATACCACAAATTTTGCAGTTATGTTATTTTTGGTCGTACGAAATCGATAAGCAAGATTTTGTCCAGCGTGAATTAGAAATTGGTGGTCAGCATACGGCTGTCGATTGGAAGCAGTTTTGCAGAGACATATGTCATGAATATTTTCTGTTAAATCCTGTTCTGATTGGTGGCATAGGACACACAGTTGAAATCGATGAAAGCTGTTTTGTTCGCCGAAAATACCACAGAGGTCATTTAGTTTGCAAGCAGTGGGTTTTCGGTGTATATGATGTTGAAACAAAGGAAAGTTTCTTAGTTGCTGTTGACCAGAGGAATGCTGGTACCCTGTTGCCAATTTTGCAACAGTATGTTTTACCCGGTACTACTGTCCTGTCCGATTTATGGGGTGCTTATAACACGGTTGCCAATTTGGGATATCAGCATCTTACTGTAAATCATTCTATAAATTTTGTCGATCCAATCACTAATGCTACGACGAATCATGTCGAATCTATTTGGCAAAAAGCTAAAGAAAAAAACAAACAAAGGTTCGGCACTCATTGTGAAATGTTGGATAGTTATTTAGTGGAGTTTATATGGCGTCAGCGTTTCGGGTCCAATCCGTTTCATCATTTTATTGAACATATAAGATTAGTGTATCCGGATGGGACGATGTGATTCAGATTTTTACGGTTTTCAGTTAACGATGTGTTATTTGTTGTTTAGTTGAAAATTGAGATAAAGTTTGGAAAATAAAAAAGCGATAGAATTATGGTTTTTTATAAATTTTTTGAAACAAAAATAATTCAAAAATGAAAATGATTATCATATTCGTTATCAGCATATTCGATTTAGTATAAATCGACGTTTTTCTGAAATTCAAAAAAAAAATTTTTTTGGTGCACGCTAAACTGCATAAGTGCCAAAAAATGTTGTAGTTTTGTGAATTCGAGTATAAAGAAGCCTCAGCAGAATAATTCTACGTGTTACATTCGAGATAGTGTCTTTGCACCTGCTAAATGTCACCCTATAGCCACTTGCTATAGCTTATGGATGGGTAGATTTTTAACTTAGTCGTCATAAAATCCAGTAGTTTAAAATTGTTTACTATACTACCCAATAACAGTTTACATTGAATCAAAACATTGGCTACATGTTCCACAGCCCTAATCGTAATAGGCAGAATGTACAATATTTTTTTCAAGACTCATGTTTAGGCTGGAAACAATTCATTTGGAATCACAAAAATTTGTGTTTTTAATGGATGGAACTGGATGGCTAGTGCATTCTTTTACAGTATTATACAGTATGTCAAAGCATTGTTCTGCAAATGGAAAATGCACTGATCTAGACTAGCAATATTCATTCTAGTTTTATGGAAACAAGCCAGGTTGATTGGGGTGTAGCCAATTGCAAGGTTCATTGCGGTGTAGCCTATTCTAGCCGAGCAGCATCACTAGATAGGGCTAGAAATAACGAAATGACTCAGCAGGGAGCACCCATGTGTGACACTAACGTGATGATTCAGGCTCAACAACAACAAATGTCTTATTTGCCGCCGAATTATCCTGGATTGCCAATGGTAGGTTTTGATTGTCTAAACCACCCTCTTTTTCCAGGTCAGTTGTTGGCAAGCGCAATAGTGCCTCCACCTACTCAATTCCAAATGGCGCAATTTCCAATGATGCAATGTGGGCCTTATTATCATCAATTCCTGGTCCTGCTGGGTGTTCAAATGCCACCCCCGACAATGATTCCACCAATGCATAGCCGGCAAGGCGAGGAAAGAATGGATATTCCCGAACCGTTTATGGTAATGCCGCTGCCCCAAAGACCACTGTCAGCCACCAATCCCAACTACATTTCGCCATTGAAACGGGATACTGAAATTGGCCAGCCGGGGCGGGACCATAGCAGCCAGCAACACAAGTAAATGTTTATGTTAACAGTGACCTCGCACTTTGTGAGGTCACCGTAAAATCCGTATTTCATTATGTAATTCTCCCATCATTCCAAAATTACTTATTTTTCCCGAGTGTCAGTATTTTAATTTTCAAACCGGTTGTGTCATGACAATTATGCCTTAAAACTTGCCTCGTTTTTCATTAATCTCATTAACTAGTAGTGTTTTTTTCTTGTTTGCGTTTCTTTTGATTACTATTGAACCTGTGCAAAGCTACATTTGTTTTTTTTCTTTTTCGTCTTTCTTTTGTGAGTCCGTACAGACTATTGTAGAAATTCTTGTATTCTCGTAAATTTTTGGGTTTTTTCCTCTTTCTTCTCCGAAATTGGCCACCAAAAAACATCATGTATGTATTAGGCAGCTTCCTGCTACCATTTCAAAATCTTCTCCTTATCTTTTTCAATTCATATACATTTTCATTCTAATTTTTCTATCTGGCACAAACTGTGTTTTGGGTTTGAGTTTACATTTTAATAACACAGATTCACTTTAATAACAAATACCATACACATTTTGGTTCAAAATCTAGACAACCAAAGGCCCAGAGGATTCGATCTTCTGGCATTTTTGCTCCCTGGGGGCAAGTAATACCAAACGCATTGGGGGGTCAGTGTCCAGCCACGGGGCCAGTGGAGGAGCGGCAGTGAGAAAAAACAAAGTCAAGCGGGCTCACCACAAATTTGAATAACCCCCCCCCCCCCAGAGAGGACGGAGATGAACGCCAAAATCGATGATGGTGGCGCCGGCGATACAACACACATCAACAGCAGTGGTGGGCACCCCTTACAAACCAGGGGCACAGCGGGGGTTCGCAGCCAAGCAAATTGTTTTTTTATTTTATTGTCGAAACTCGGCCAGAGTGCCGCAAACGTTTTCATTCAAAACTTTCTATTATTATCCGGGACAACAAGCCCACAGGGCGTATTTTATAGATGGACTTTTTTCGTTTGCATCGGGGTAGCATCTGGCACCATTGGCCCCAGAATTTTATTGATACCATTTGAGACGCATATTTTTTTTTGTAATTGCGGAATGGTGGTAGAGTCGCTAGCTGACGGCGAGGATGGACTGGAGCCCTCGGGGGACCTCCTGACTTTTCCCTTCCCTGGCGGGAAAAGTCTTGCCTTTGGAGGGGGGAGATGTCAGAGGGTCAATTTCTCTGACCTTTGGTCCTCTAATTATTACATTTTTATCTTCAAGAGTTTCTTTGTTGTTAAAGTGTATCCAATTATTATTAAGTAAACAAACTGATAAAATGGTTTGTGTCACAACATTTTTGGCCCAAAAACAAACAAATGGATAGCACAAAAGTTTTGCATATAACATGCAACTTTGATGTTAAGCACGCCGTCGTGCAGAATTATTATTGTTGATAATTTATCGTGTTGGTGAGCAGTGGCTGAACGCCGATGCTGCTATTAATTATTATTGTTATTTTTCATTTATACGAAGTGTTTGTGTTTGCAAGCAGGAGCCAAGCATGGCCGGAGGAAATTCGATGATCCTTTTGATTGAGAAGTTAGTGAGTGAGTGTCTCAGTTTTCATTTGAGGAAGTTCAGTTTCAGTCCCATAGAGGGCGAGGCCACTTGGGCCACTTATTTAAGTATCCGAGGACCCCTGTGGCTCTTTGGGCAGGGGCAGGTATAGGCATTTGTGTGTCAGTGGCTAGTTCAGCATTTGTGTTTTGTATTTGGCGTTGGCATCTAACATTTGTCTTCTGTTCTGTTCTTGTTCTATTAACAATAAATCTCTTTGTACGACCAGTTTCAGCTAGGTACCATAGGTCCAGAGTTAGCACTAGGTTAGCATCAGGGGCGGCACCTCTTTGGATCTCCCAAGAACTGCAGCCATGTAGCCGAGGGTATACCTGCAGCCATTTCAACAAGCCAAAATTTTTCCCACATAGCGATTTTTTACACATGCACAAATATGGAAAGAACATCTTTTTCCAACCACTGTTTTTTCCCCTGAATTTGGGACGAGGTAGCTTTCTTTTTCCCCATTTTCAGAAAACAACATTTTTGCTTTGAAATTATCATATGTGCTTAAGTAAAGCATTTTTGGACATATATTATCATTCTGATATATCTGAACTTGAAAATACTTGAAACTGAGGCAGGATTTGAATTTTCAACATATAAAATATACTCAAATTTAATGCATCATCACTGAACACAATTACTTGTTAAAAACTAAGTGAGCAGAATAAATTTTATTGAAATCAGCATTTTAATGCATTCTATGCATGGCACATCGGAATCAACAATGCCAAGAATTGCACATATTCTAACAATAGAAAATAAGGTAGACTACAAATAATTGTCGATTAAATCTATGGAAAAGTTATAAACAGCATCTCTACCTACATCTGAAAATATTGCAATTTCAGCTGTTTTTTCACAAATTTCTTGTCTATTCAATCAATTTTCTAAATCTTTTTTTATGCCTCTGTTTGATTCCCAAGGAATATGTTCTTTTTTATGTAACATTGGAAAGCATGATGAAAATCAAAGCCCTGATAATTGCTGTTGATTATCACAAATTCAAAAGCATGTCAATTGCTGGAGCATTTAGATGATTGCGGAGTTTTGTTTTTCTCCCACTTAAAAGTGAAAAACCACATTCCACTATCACATCTTGGGCATTAAAGCATAAAGCTGAAACACAAAAAAATATAAATCATACATAATTATCATT